>JAOSBP010000204.1:19129644-19151351 GCA_027563825.1 Erythroxylum mucronatum
TTACAGGGTTGTTAGTTTTGAGAATTTCAAAGATTGGATCTTATTGCACATTGCTTTATCTATGGCTAACTATGAATTGCACAAATAATTAAACTGTGGGATGAGATTTTTGCCAGGTTTATATGATTGCCAGATTGAACAAATTTACATAGCATTGGATTAGATTGTAGAGGTGCAATATATACCTTGGTGGTAGAAACTACTGTTATCAGGCATCCAATATCCAATGATTCCCTTTTCATCAGCAGATATCACAATATCGAAGATAGGGTTATACTTCATAACTCTAACTGGTCCCAAGTGTGCCTAGAGGATAGAAATTTAAGAAGTAGAACTGTGTAAGCTTCTTCCTCATGTCAAGAAGTAAAATCCTGCCCTCTGGAAACCTACAATTGACATCCTCAATACCTCTCCTGAGATCACCTTGTTTGTAGATTGATTCTGCACTACCAGCAAATGGCTTGGCAAATCATGGCCATCGTATCATATTGACAACATCATATATCTTCATAGAGCTGTCATTTGAAATCAAGCAGCAAAGCAGGGCCATTGACACTAACCTGCTGGTTGAACAAACTCACGGTTTATGACTGCTATCTTAAGAATATGAGAAATGGAAATTAGAAAACATAAAAGGTCACAGAGCTAGTGACGATATGATGCCCTAAAAAATGAAATTACCGCTAGGCCTTATAACGAACCAAGGTGAGATTTAAAATGCTTTGTGTTACGATCTAATTGTAAGGTAAGGGACTTGAATCCCATTTTAATTAAATACACAATTGATATGGAATTTATAAGGACGTTGGGCTCTCTACCTTCATAAGCTAGCTTTTGGGGTGTGACTCTCTGAAAGTCCTTATCAATTGGTATTAGAGTCAGTCTTGGAGTGGTAGCTCATGAAGTGGTGGCCTAGGAGTACCAGCTGTGACCAACAAGGATCTTGGAGTGGTAGCCCATGGAGTGGTGGCCTCATAGTGGTGACCTATGGAGTGGTGACCTGAAAGTGTCAGTCGTGACCAATGAAGACATTGGTCCTTATAGGGGACGAATGTTACGGTTTGATCTAATTGCAAGGTATGGGAGTTGAATCTCGTATTGATTAAATATAAAATTGATATAAAATTTATAAGGACTTTAGACTCTCTACTCTCGTAAGCTAGTTTTTGAGGTGTGGCTCTGCGAATGTCCTTATCACTTTGCAAAATCAACGCTGGTAGATTTGTTCTTCCAAAATTTCAAATGGCTTGATCCATATTAGTAAGATGGAAACATTGCATTCTAATAAGCATCTATAATGAGAATTATCTTGAAAAAACTCCAAGAATATAATATAAAAGAATGAGAATGATATAGTTCCTGGATGCAGTTGATCCACAAAATTCATTTTGAAGCAGCAAAGTAGCACATAAGCTCGACAAGCAGCAAACAAGAAACAATTGTATTGTGAATGCAAAACATAATGAAGACCAACAGTGGTGGTAGAGCACGTATAGCTGGTAATAGGAGAAAGAACACCGTCAAGACTTCCCAATTACCAAAAACAATCAGCGGCTGATACAGAACCATTAGTGACCTCATCTCGATGCTAATTAATTTCTTTCATACCTGTATAAAGCAATGTCAGAAATACGATATCAATGCCATAGCTTGCGACTCCATTAGCAACTATTCCCACCTGAACGAGATAAAAGAACGCTGAAGAATGAAACACAATAGTTCTGACAGTGAACAGAGCTACCTAAAACCAAAGAAAGAAAAGAAAAAAGAGGAGAACATGTTGGCAGACGGAAGGGCGTCGAGGTAGGCATACTCGAACCGGAGATGAGGCTTAGGGCGAGCATTTCATGCCGGGCCTGGCTCAACCGTCGGCAGTTCCTCACTTCGGCCCGGTTACGACGAACAAAGTGTTTTAACTTTTAACTCAAACGACGCGTCGGTCGGTTGGGGAAAAGAGAGAATAAAGAATTTTGAAAAGCAAGGAGGGAAGAATTTAATTGGAATTAAAATTTTAAAATAAAATAAAATTTAGTTTTAAATAATTAGGTGTAGTGGGATAAAAAATCCAAGGAGTAAGAACAAAGAATGAATTACTATTATAGTACAGTGAAGGATATAGCATTTGGTAGTTTGTTTGAAAGGAGAATGATAATGATGACAACAAGGAAAGGAAGGAGTTTGAAAAGAGTTTTTGTTCTGATTCTCTGTTGTTTTTCCGCCATTACAGAGAAAGGAACAGTGTGAGTGTGAGTGTGTGTATTCACGTACTGTATGTATTTGGCAGAAATGAGAGAGAGAGGGAACAAATTTGAGAGCGATAGTTCTCGTGAGTCAGTCTCATTTCCTCAATTCACTCTCCTCTCGTGCCCTAACTCACTTTCTACCTATGTCTCTCTTCTCTTCTTCTCTCAACAATCTTCACCTTCTCTGTTTCCCTCTCCTTTGATGCGTCAATCAGCTCTTATGATCTCTTCTTCAGGTACCGCTGTCCTCCTTTTTTTGTTTTTGATGTTTTTGAAAAAAAAAACAAAAAACAAAAACAATCTGTCTACTGTGCTTTTTTTTTTTTGGCTTTCTGAATTGAGCTTCTGCTGTCATAGTTCACATTTTTTGTTGTTTTAATTCTAATTCGATTCCGAAAGATTGCTATTCTTCAGCCTCTTTTCTTTTTTTTTCCTCAGGAAATATTGTTCTTTTGGGTTCTTTATGTTTTTTCTTTTGAAGAAAACAAACTTGTTTATCTGTTAAAATTGAACTGATTGGTGATGTTCATGACGTTTTTATGAGGACATTTTGATTTTACTCATGTCCTTTTTTTGGTTTGCTTTCTCTATTCGCAATTTTTTGTCAAGTATTTAAGTTGATTACAATAACAGGAAAATAGATACACTAACACTCTCACTTGTGGGTGAATTAGTTAAAGCTTTTGTGATTTCCATTAATCAAATTGCAGCTGTACTCATTTCGATTTCTTTGTATTTACCTATGGTTGGTTATCGTGCCAGGATTTGGATGCTTCCTTCGGAGGTTATTGTAGGTGTAAGAGCAGGAGTTAACCATGGCATCGATATGATGGAAGAGGCGTTCAAAGGATTTCTCATGCTTTTTCTGATTTCTGTTGGGACATATTTTCGATATGCTTCTTTGGAGATGGGTTAATACAACTTGCTAGATTGATATCAGTATTTTGTAGTGTGTAGAGTAAATTCAGTGGAGATGGATGCACTGCCTGTCACATCTGAAATTGTGGAATCAGCAGAATTTATGGAATATGAACAGAATTTGGGCTTGAAAACAGGAAAACATTCAGTCCTGACAGTGGATAATAAGTATTCTATAGAGGATGACATTAATCGGCTTTTTGAAGCAATTGACATTAGAACTTCTACTAAGGGTCTTGGTCTGCCTCATGAAGGTGGTAGAGACAGTTTGAGAAAGAAAGCTATGAAGAGACCAATGAGATTTGGTTCGCCTCAAACTTCAGGAATTGGAATTGCAGAACCTGTGAGTTTGAAGCAGGCGTTGAGGGGATTGTGCATTTCTCAGGCATCGGAGATGGCTGCTATGAAACGATTGTCCAGACCAGCTTGTTCATCAAGGTCCTCAGAAGCCGGAACTATCAAAAGGTTGTATAGTTCAGTGGTTGTTGATGCTAACGCTTCAGGCCTTCATCTGAATGAAGGAAATGGAAATTTAGTTGAAATCTCCCTGGTTCCAGAAAAAATCACATCAAGTACTTCTGAGAAGATCCTCGAGTCCTCTCAAAGTGCCGAGGAAAGTGCACTTCCTGTTCCTTTGACTACAGGTTTAGATAATGAAACTCTGAAAACAGGAAATGGTGATCTTGAATATGCTGGTTGCTCATCTGCCATGCAGACACGTGAGAAACTAAAAGAAGTTGATGGCCATTCAGCCTCACTTGAAGTTTCTGCTAAAACAGCCATTCCAGAGGGACAGAAAAGCCACTCACATGGCCCACCTTTACCTTCTAGTTCCAGCCCTTGTAGCATTGCAAGCAGTTCTTCTTGCAGTAGTCCGCGCTTTATGCCAATCTTCAGGAGCAAGAACTTTATTAGGAAGAAACTAAAGAAGGATTCATCTTCTTCCTCAAGCAGTTTGAATGCATGTAACATAAAAACCTACGGAAGTCTGGATACTAGTACTAGCATTTCAGACAGCAGGATATGTGGCTATCCATTAAGAGAAGAAAGTATGAAAGCTTCTCCGCCTTCCAACTGTATTGATATCATTTCAAACATTACAGATACAGGTTCAAACAATATTGATTCCATTTCGAATTGCAATAAGATGAAATCTGTGTTGAGTAAAGTTGATGAGAAATCAAGATCAAGAGAGAAGGGGGAGTTCTCCCAAAGCTCAAAAAGTAGCATGGGTGACTATAGTAGTAGCATAAGTACTAGTGAAGATAGCAATTTGAGTGGATCTAGTCGTAGTGGCAATAGACCTCACATGTCACGGGACTTAAGGTGGGAAGCCATTCGGCAAAGTCAGAAGCAGTATGGGGATCTTAGTTTGAAGCACTTTAAGCTGATTAAGAAGCTAGGCTGTGGGGATATTGGGTCTATTTATCTTGCCGAGCTAGCAGGTACAAATTGCCTATTTGCTCTAAAAGTCATGGATAATGAGTTTTTGGCAAGCAGGAAGAAGTTATCCAGGGCCCAAACTGAGAAAGAGATTATGCAAATGCTGGATCATCCTTTTCTTCCTACATTATATACCCATTTTGTTTCCGAAAAATTCTCTTGCTTGGTTATGGAGTATTGTCCAGGTGGAGATCTGCATGTGTCAAGGCAGAAGCAACCTGGCAGGTGTTTCTCTGAACAAGCAGTAAGGTATCGATCTCTGTTGACTATATACATCTTCTTAGGTTGAGCTTTATGACATGTGTGATGCTACTTATGATCTGATTCTTTCCTCTCATGTTCCTGTAACATGTTATTTCTCTCTCGCGCTCCCCTCTCTCTTCCTCTCACCACCACCTACCCATTAACCATGACAGTTATTTTGACTGGTGTGTCCTATTGAGATCCTTGAAGCATTTACAGTTTATTACGTTTGGGTCAGGGAATCTCATTATTTACTGGGTGCATTAAAATTTTTTTGCTGCATAGCCTGCCCCCAAAACAGGTTATTAATACTAATTATGAAATGAATGTTATGCTTTGTTATGTAAGATGCCCCCAAAGTAAAGTTATTAACATTAATTTATGAAATGAATGTCATGCTTGTTACGTAGAGTGTAATATATATAATTGAGAGTGGTGATCATAGGAGTGTTATGCTGGAACTTGGCATGGTTGAAATATTGTTAGAATGAAGAAGTGAGGACACTTGAGTGGTTACTAGATGACATACAGGATAGCAACCTTCAAACTCTTATCATCAGGGCAATATTCTCTAAGATGCCATTAAGTCTGTTGCTCCTGGCTTGAAATAAGTTCAGAAGATTATGGAAGTTATTGTTATCATCCAAACGTTTCATGGATAGTAGCTGTTAAGTTTAAATAGCTTGAATCCTATTAATCAGCAATTGGAAGAAATTGCCTCAAGATTGCACTTTGTGTTCCTTATATTGTATGTTATACGCTGTGGGAGATTCTGTGGCCCTGTTATCTTAAATCACTAAGGGAGCTCATTTAATGGTAGGCATTTCATGTTCTCTGCTGCTCATTCTGGAGAGCGAGAGAGGGTGGGGGATATTTGGAATTGGAGAATCGATTAAGGGGAATAGGAGAAAAACTAATCATAGAAAGCAGTTGTCAATGGTAGGTCCATAAAAATGCTCTAGTAGAGTTTGGGCTAATGTGAAATCATAATTTCTGCAGGTTTTATGTTGCAGAAGTGCTTCTTGCATTGGAGTATTTGCACATGCTTGGAGTCATTTATCGAGATTTAAAGCCAGAAAATATTCTGATCCGGGAAGATGGGCACATAATGCTCTCAGATTTTGACTTGTCACTGAGATGTACTGCTAATCCCATTCTGTTGCAGTCATCATCACCTGACACAGAACCCACAAAAAAGACGTCGAGTCCCTGCTCTGAGTCCAGCTGCATTCATCCTTTCTGCCTCCATCCAGCCTGGCAGGTTTCCTGTTTCACCCCAAGACTTCTATCAGTAGCTGCCAAATCTCGAAAGTTGAAAGGCGACCTGGCTTCACAGGTCAACCCACTACCCCAACTAGTAGTGGAACCTACTAGTGCCAGATCAAACTCCTTTGTGGGCACTCATGAATATTTGGCTCCAGAGATCATCAAAGGTGAGGGTCACGGCAGTGCAGTTGATTGGTGGACGTTTGGAATCTTCTTGTTTGAGCTGTTATATGGTAGAACACCATTCAAGGGGTCAGGAAATGAGGAAACGTTGTCAAATGTGGTGTCAAGAAGTCTAAAGTTTCCAAGTAATCCTATAGTCAGTTTTCACGCACGAGATTTGATTAGAGGTTTGTTGATAAAAGAACCTGAAAACCGATTAGGATCAAGTAAAGGGGCTGCAGAGATCAAGCAGCATCCTTTCTTCGAAGGTCTTAATTGGGCTCTAATACGGTGTTCGATACCTCCAGAGCTGCCCAAGTGCTGTGATGTTGGTATTGGTGTATCGTCCACATTTTCTCAGAACAATGCCAAGAGTAAAAGTACAGAAGAGGATACAGAGTTTGAGATGTTTTAGTCAGCATTCACATTATGTGCAAACGGATGTTTGGTTTTCCACTTCAAAATGAGAAATTTTCTTCCCTATTTTAACCTTATATGTTTCGTGTAAAATATAGTGTACATGTATTCCAAGAATTGGCACCAATCTAATGAGTGTATACATTGACATTCTTAGAGTTGAAACATGAAATTACTGGAGATTTTATCCTCTCCTTCTGGTGTGCATTCACTTTCTATCAATCCAAGCAACATATCACACGTAACTACTCGTTTCATCACACCTGGATAATTAGACATCCAACCTTTAATCGCGACAACCCAATTGCAAGAGTGGAGCTCTACTAATTTTAATGTGGCCGATTTCCCCTCTTTTGCAAATTGACGAGAGCTTGCACAAGCAGTGGAGTATGATAATTACTTGTTTGGTCAGAATAGTCCTCCGAATATTCCGATCAAAGATTAGTGATTTGTTTCAATATTTTGCTTTTGGAACATCACCCTACAAAGAGGGCGAACCAACCAAAATGTATTCCAATCCAACCGCAGGCTCTTTCTTCCCGACCGTTTTCTTGAAGGGTGACGTGAAAAAGTACTCTTCCCCTTGCTTGAAACCGTATGACGAGAGTTGGAATCGAGACTTTCCTGCATGCACGTAAAGCTAAGCTTTCAATTTATTTGATGTTTGTGCTTTCGTAAGTGGAGGCTTATTAAAAGCTGAAAAACAGAGAGCTGGGCTCTTCACAAAACAAAAAATCTGCGAAACCAGAAATGGAATACCTAAACTGGCCTTTAAACCAGAAACATAATACCTAAGCCGCACGAAATCAAATCTTTTGTCCAGTTTTACTCTGTCTTATTCTGTCTCATAAAATCTCAACCATTTATTTTGCGGGACTCATGCGAGCTCCATGCGGATCCCACATAAATAAATGGCTAAGATTTATATTGTGTAGAATTTTATCGCTATTAAGGAAGCGAAATAACAGTAGGAAGAAAAGTAGAAAACAGAGAGTCGTAGATGCTGATAATTGTCTCCTTTATTCCCAAAACTAATACGTATTTATAGCTAATCAATAACAAGCAACCGACCACTAACTCTACAGACTACTAACTCTACAGACCACTAACTGGCCAACTAATGCCATGAATTACTCCACTACGCCACTAACTATTTAACTGACTAATTGACTAAGTCTTAAGCGAAACAAGCGGAAACAATAGGAAAGCAGTAATAATCCAGCAACAACCCAGAAGCAACAATGAATAGTTGTCCTACGTAAACAGTAATAAGCCAGCAACAACCCAGAAAGGTTGCGCCATGTATGGCATACGTAACACCAAATGTCACGGAACAAGCATGGCCATCTGACATTTTCTTTACATTGTTTTCGGATTCCATGAGTTGAAAACCTCCGAGACAAGAGCAAGATTGTTCTTTCTTCGTTAAGTATAAAAACATTTGTTTCGACTTGTGTCCAGTAATCTTCAGTCTCAACTTAATGGACTTAAGTGTTGCTACGTGAAATATTTGAAGATTTACTCTTCCAACCTTGGAAGGAGCAGGCAACTTCAAAGCTTTAAAGAAAACCTTTAGGAAGCATTACGTTGAAATATAAGAGTGAGAGTTTGTCCCACATTAAAAAAAGAGAGGAAAGAAAGCCAACATATAAGTCTAGTGAACTACTCTACCTATCACCAATTGGTTTTAGGATGGAACCTCACTTAAACTTGTATGTAGTTTAACTTTTCTTCTCGTGTGGGCCCGTAGACTCGTTGTAAATTCTAACACATACCTAGTTCATTCCTCTCTCAACCCGTTTGAAGTCCAGCTATAATTATAATTTACAAATGAAGAAATAAAATGTATATTATATTTATTCATTTACTTTTAAATCACTCATAATCATTACTTTATTAAAATTAAAATAATTAATAAATATAATAAAAAAATAATTAGAAGTAATTAATAAAAAAGAAAGCAAAATGTAAATTTTGGCATCTAACATTTGCTATAACATGTCCTTTTCTTTAATAAGTTTTGAAGAAAGTAGCAGAGGTTGCTATATTATTTGAGGTGTGGTAAAGATTTCCTTTAATCTGCATATAGCCGTATATCTCTTCATTCTTCTTTACCAATTTAACCAAAATTTCTATTATTTCATACAATAAATATAAAGTGATTCTTAATATGATTTGGACCAATGGTAAAGACTAAGAGCTTTAGCTGTTGAAAATACTCCTAATTATTTTAGTTATCAAAATTTATATAAGGATTGCATATTGAATTTGATTCAACTTGAAATTAATAAGTTAAAATTGAATTGATCAAATGTTGGATTGACCTTGAGTTTAGAAGGATTGCGCTGTTTCAAATTGATTAGAACAAAATAACATTATGTTGACATAATTTATTAAAATAAAATTGTTTAGATGATAAATGAATAATATATTGATTAAATAAATGTAGTTATGATAAAATTATGTTAAAACAATACTGTTTTATCTCCAACTTCTTTTCGTGAAATCAAGTTGAACTCAAATTGCCCGCATGGGTGTAGCTCGGTTGGTCTTCCAGCAAGGTTAGTTGGAGCAAGGTCTTAGGTTCGATTCCCATAAATAGGAAGAAATGGCCGCTTTGCTGGTGGGTTGACCGAGTCGATACCGTGATTTACTCCCTCATCTTGTAGTCGAGCCCGTGAGTGGGGGCAGCTGGGGTGGCTGATTCCACCTTTTGGAGCAAGTTGAACTCAAATTATAAGTAATTCCTAAATTTATATAAAATAATATGTATAAGATACATTATAAATCAAACATTTGTCAAATTGGTTTGAAAAAGATAAATGTAGATTATTAAGTTTGTATAAGAAAATATTATCAATTGTCTTTCTTTTTTCTTTATTTTCTTTCATTAAACTTTATTTTTTGGTATATTTCAATATATATATAATTAACAGCAGGAAAGACAAGGAGAAAAGTTGAGAGGAATAGATAGAAATGAAAGGAAAGTGACTAAATCAAGTTGGCATCAGTAGGCTGTTGCAAGACATTACAAATCCAACTAATCATCCTCCTAAGCTTTCATTATTTTTATTACACTCCGTAATCAAATAAATCAGAAAAAGATAATGGCCGTGTTTGACAATTAGCTGATTTTATCAGCTGTTAGCTGATAACTAATTATATCAGTTAATTTAAGCAACAAATTATATCAACTGTTTGTTAAAGATGTTTGATAAAATTAATTGTTTATGATTATTTATGTGCAGTAAAAACAAAAACAACCAAAAATAACCAATTAACTAAAAATAAGTGTTAAGCATTAATTGTTTGGTAGAAATAATCAATAAAAATAGCCGAAAACAGAAGCCAGATCTTTTGTCCAGTTTTACTCTGTCTTATTTTGTCTCATGAAATTTTAGTCATTTATTTTGCGGGACCCACGCGTATCTCATGCGAGTCATACATAAATAAATGGCTGAAATTTATTGGACACAATAAAATACTATAATATTGGACAAAAAATCTAAACCTGGAACAATCGATCAACTGCTCAATTTAGAAAATAGCTGATCAGTAAATAATTTACTAGGCCAATATGTCCCGTCATTTGATCCTGCAATCTCCTTCGTCCATTCCCTGACTGCTGATGTAAGCTGGACAACATTTCCAATGCCTAACTGGGAGTTACGATTAAGATTTCTATCTCATTTCTTGGAACATAACCGGCTTATATGAATAAGATTTAATGATTATAGTAATAATTAGTTTACAATACAGAAGATCTCATCTGCACTTTCTGTTTGCAAGTTGTAATCTTAATTCAATATTTTTTTTTTAAAAAAAAAGGAATTTCCCACGCAGTTTCTCCAAGTTGATCAATGCGAGAGAAACCTTAAAGAATTGCAGTCCTCTTCAACAACACCTGCAAGTGTTTGACCACACTGACAAGTTTACTGATACTTCCTAAATGGACCCCTCAGTAGCTGGACCCATCTGGAGACACGTTTTTAGCTCAAAATGTCAGAGACTTGGCGGGCATTGATATTTCCAAACATATCGTTTTGTGCTGCTTCATTTTCCTAACAACCTGCTGGGAACAGCTCCCACAATCGCCAAACCGTCGCTATGACGGTGACGGCTGCTCCAAGAAAGCACGACCACGTACCATGTGAGCTGGCGGAGGTAGCCACCGCCACAGGATCCTGTCCATTTGCCGACTTCTGGCTGCAAGCAATAACAACCAATTTTTTTTTTGAAGATAAAAAAACAAAAAAACAAAAACAACTTCTTCAGACATGTGACCACGTTAATGAAATAGAAAATTTGGACACACCTCCCCCACATCTTACACTCTACCAACCATTTAAGATCAGAATCATCAGATTGATAAGAAAAACTGCAAAAACATTATGAAAAAGAGCAAATGTCTGGATCGAAGAACCGAATTAAAGGGTAGGCAAAAAACTATCTAAAATTGGCTAAGTAACGACATGAACTAAAGACAACCGTGAAAAGCCTGTCACCGCCTGGAAGGACATGCGTTTCCTTTCTGAGGCGGCAAAGATTCTGACAAATGCGGAACCAATCTTGAATATATCTATTGTTAATTGACATGTTACCTTGTGGTCCGAGATGGGCAGAAAGTGATGAGGTAATCAGCGCCGGCACAAGTGAAAGTGCTGGTCCCATCATCGTACGCGTAGCTATAAGCTGTCGGGCAAGCGTTTTTGAAGAAAGCGGAGTAATTGCTAGGCCTGCAAGTATCTGGCGTCGAGTATGCTCCACTACAGCAATATTGCGGATCTCCGAAAGCTTCGCAGGCGCTCTTACAAGCCACGTCCTGACCGTCTCCGACGTCCACCACCTTGAGCTCCGATGGGCATGCACTATTCAAGTCGACGATACAACCTGTGATCGTACAGTTCCCTCCGGAGCCACCTTGTGGAGTGATTAGCATTGGGAGGTTGTAGCCATCCACGACACTGATGTCGTAAAAGTCGAGGCCGTCTGCGCCATTTAGGGTGAATTCTGAAAGCGTCGCCGGAGGGACAGCGCCGCCACCGGAACATTCCAGACTGGAGGAGCCGCAGTCACCTGTGACGCAACTGAATTTTCCGGTGGTTGAATCTTGAGTGCAGAGTGTCCGACCCCATAAGCGACCAGACCAGGAAGTTGGCACAGAAAATGCATTGGACTCATCTGGACGGAGAGCGAAGCCGGTGGTCGGAAGTTGTGATGTTCCAGAGTTGGAAAGAATTCCCGGCCACACAGGATAACTACATTTGTTTACAATAGTAAACGTCGCCGAGTGCGCCCCTGGAATATTTGAAATAAAATTTCAATCATAACCAAAGAATGGTTTAAAAAAAAAGATCATAAATCAAGGGTGCATACCTGATAACAGGAGAAGAAAACTGAGGAAGAACATGGAAATGAAAATTTGAGCAAGAGACATTTGACTAAGATGAATGGGAAGGCTCGAAGGCTGAGACCGTGGTGACAAGGGAGCAACTTCTCACTGTTTTCAAGGATTCTGTATGTTGAAGTTGGTTATGGAAAGTGTCTCTCGCTAGCAGAAAGCACGGAGTACAGCGCTTTTATAGTGTACCATGACAAGGCCTTTACAGGGTCGGTTCAGGGACAAATGCCTATTTAACAAATGAAAGGCTGACGCATCATATTGAAGTCGATTTCTTGGAGGTTGGTGGCAGGTATCTGGCCTGCGCTAGTCTTAAGAGGTGAACACATGTATTGAAAAAAAAAAGAGTGCAGATAGCCTGGTCTCTCTTGTAGTAATAGCCAGTCCTGGCCTACACTACCTTTAGAAGCCTCCGACTTTAGTCTGAGCCTGCCTGCACCGAGATCAACACAATTTTTTATACCGCAAAAACTGCTATAGTTAGAACAGAAATGTAATTTTCATTTTTTTCTTGTAAAAAATAAAAAAAGCCGAACAGGAGCTGGAAACGTAATAAATCAGACAGGTAGCCTCGAAGGAAATTGGCAGGAAGGTTTTTAACGGTTTTCCTCTATCGTAACTAATGTATAAATAGACATTTTTATGGAGAGAATTATCCTTCGATTTCACGTGAAGTTTACTCAGGGGTCGGCAGGAAAGATCCAAACCTTCACACACACATTAATAGTGACCAAGTCAAACAAATAGGACAGTTGTGATCACGACACAGAGTAATTTGAGCACACACTATCAGCATTCGGAATTGTTTTATCAAGACTTACGAACTGTTTATTAGTTACTACTAAAACATATCATATCCATATGCCATGTTTCGGAGGACCAGCACTTCAGTTCATAAATGCACGAAAGATGGCTTTATTAAAGTATGACATTCATGAATGTTTAATCTTCCAAAGATCTCTCTTGGTACAAAGTCAAGTAATTGTTATTTTTACTTATCGAATATCCAACACAAGCTCTACTCTTTTGGGGATGAATTAGTAGTAACTATCTAGGAAGCTACTGCCTGGTGTTGAAGAAGTTGTGTTGGCTGGCTGCCACTTGGATAATATCATCAAATTTGGATACATCTGATCCCTAATATGACGCTGTTTTCCACGATCCTTTCCTTTTCGCAAAAGAAATATCTGATCCCTAATATCTGGCCTTTGAGTATGTCCAACGAACCTTTGTTAAATTAAACCAAACAAAAAATAGATATAGCCAGTGTGAGTCTCTCAAGTACCCAAAGTTGATTCCTAGGCAACCTTAACCCATCTTTACTGAAGGCAGCAGAGCTAAGCCTCACATGACAAAACTGTAACCGACAAGTGATTGGTTCAATTTCTGTACACGAGAATACATTGGCAGGAAGCCATTTCCTTTTAAAGTTCGAAGTCTGAACGCTTTATTGTTGGTTGTTCCACTTCGCTTCCACGTGATATGTTAAGAATCGGCCCCAGGAGGCAAACCAGATAGATTCCGAAAACAGGTATCAGAAATTTCCATCTCTAAATGCCTCCGAGGTCGATCTAAAACTACCCGTCGTAACGCAAAAGTTTATCCTCACCTGTAATTCCCACTGCATAACAAGCCATAATGACCATCTTGTTCTATGTTGGCAATAACATTAATTTGTCCCCGGTACGATGGGTGGATTCCATATCTTAGTCCTTAAATGCAAGTATCACCATATCACTAGCAATGCAACTTCCTAAGTACTTCCAAGGCAACAAATGCAACTGTACTTGAATGATTCCTCTGATTATTCCAGGAATAAGATGTTATACAAATTAAGAAAAAGAAAAAGAGAAACAATTTGCAAGAATCAATGTTGACACATGTAGAAAAACATAGGTCACATAAACTGCAAACCATACAAAATCAACATTTTAAACAAGTTAATGGTTAACCAAGGAAGGCCAGTAAATGCTAAGAACTATAGTGAAATCATGAACTTTTCACCTTTTCTTATTTCATTAGATACCATTCCAGCGAAGCAGCAACAACATAATAGAAACCAACAACCAATACAGATGATCCAAAATCTGAGTTAATAATCATCACAGCATATATAATGAATAAATCTAATCACAATTTTGAATATATAATGTAAAGAATCAGACTTCTATAATCTAAAATAAAGGAAGGCAGGACATAAACCCTTATTTGAACTTTAAGACCAACGAAATCCTTCACAATGGAGACATAGAAAAGTTGGTCATGACCAAAACTATGCAAAAAGAGTCAAGGGAGAATGTTAATGCTTTAATATAACTATTAGCATTCATTACACGTGGCCAGGTGATCATAACATAAATAGCTTTTAGATTGTCAAGTTCACTTTAAACTTTCTTCAGCTTTGGTTGTCAGCTCAAACTTATTTACATAAAATGCATCATGAAAGATCAGTATTTACGATGAATTACTCCATCTTCTGCAACTGGAAATTGATGTATTAGGCCCAACATGTGAAAATTTCACATACAACACTTTAAGTCAAGAGGATAAGAACAGGTTAAAACGAAGAATCCAAAATCACAAACTTTCCCTATTATTGAATTAGCATTACCCATATGATACATAGAATGCAGGAGTAACTATCAGTTCAAGGCATGAAAAGATATAGCATTATTCATGCTCCACACAAAAAGACACAAGCTTATCAATACACCATTTAATTGCCGACCCAATTGCTCAGCCAAAAAGTTATCCACTCATTAACAGACGTAAATAAAGAGAAAATACTAGTACTATATACGTGTCTCAACTGGGAAAGTTTCCTCTACAAAACAGAGAATCGCTAACTTCCCCCAACACAATGCATGTATAGCACAAAATTCTATATATAATAAAAAAGATCAAGCAACCAAAAGTATGAAAAGGAATGAAAAGAGAAAGATCTACTATTACTCTTTCTTCCTCCTCAATCACGACTTGTCAGGGCAATCCCTAGCAAAGTGCCCTTCATTACCACAGTTAAAACAACCTCCTCCACCACCAAACCTGTTGCTTCCTCTACCACTAGTACACTCTCTCGCCATGTGACCATAACCACCGCAATTATAGCACGCGCCCCCACCACCAGGACAATCCCTAGCCATATGCCCATATCCACCACAGTTGAAGCACGCACCGCCTCCGCCGCTGCTAATACCACTACCAGGTCCGCCACCGCCGTTTACGCGCGAGCAATCTCTCGCAAAATGTCCAGCACTTCCACACTTAAAACAACCATTGCTAGTACTGTCACCGCCTCTGCAATCCCTCGCAATGTGACCGGTATTCCCACAGTTATAACATCCTCCAGTACTAGCACCGGAACCGGCGCCGTTGCTCCGCCTTCCCCAACCCGGCCCAAACCCTCCTCCGCGGCCTCCTCGACTGCGAATATGCTGAACGGGTCCACCGCCAAGGGCGGTGACGTTGATCGCCTGGTACTTGTTATCTGAGAGTGCGACGGTGAATTCCACGACGTCGTCTTCGGAGAGAGTGCGGTAACCACCGTCGGATTTGATCGCGCTGTGGTGGACAAACAGATCCTCGTCGCCATCATCTGGCTTGATAAAGCCGAAACCTTTCTTGTCACTGAACATCACGACTCTTCCGGTGGATCTTTCCTCCTTCACAGCCGTCTGCTCCTCCGCCATTTTGTGAACACCTATTGACTAAACAATTAGGAGAGAGAGAGAGGGAGAGAGAGACCTTATAGACCAGGAGTGAACGTACGGTCAGTCGATGAGAGAGTGTATTGGACACTTGTATATATATACTCTCACTACTTGAGAGTACTAAGTAGTACTAAGTACTAACCATCCCCTGCTTAATAGACGACAAACCCTAATTCTTATCTAGCCACCGCCGTCCTAATTTTGCGTAATTTGGAGTCTGATCTGGTGCTTCCTTGTTCGGCAAGTTAAATTTAGCTCAACCTGATCCGAGTTAACCGAATTATGAGTGGGTCATGGGCTGACCATGGTTGGCCCGATCAAGTTACGGGCTGAGTATGGATCAACCCGATCAGGTTACGAGTCGAGCATGGGCGGCCATAAGTCGGCCCACAGGCTATCCTAGCCTTCGGTCGACACTTTAAGGAAGGAAGCTTGAAGTTTTTATCTACGAGATTTGTCGAAAATGCATTTTAAATTTTTACATTTATAACATAATATAATTTAAATTTTAATATTTTGAAATTAAAAGAATTTGTGATATTATTTATTATTTATAATAATTAGACAGTAGATTTCTTTATCATAAGGCAAATAAGTTCTATACTTTAAAATTAAAAATATATTTATATTTATTTTATTGTTCTATATTTAGATTAATTAAAATATTAAAATATCTTGTTAGTAGATTCCTTAATTCACTCAACTCATAATCAATATTGTTTCATGATGTTAATACAATAAAGAATTGATAGGTCCAGTCAAAGCTAGCAAGAATTACATAGAACGTACTCTTCTTTGGGTAAAAATTAAGCACAGTAAGTTTTACTTGGAATAGATTACTTTTTTTAAAGGAAAAACAGAATCATCGAGAATAAAGAAAGGCTAAAAATCTAACCCAAGCCGACAGGTTTGCCCCATACACTCATAACCTACAAGCCTTTCTTTATCAGCGACATTACAAAAAAATTGATCTAACGATAAAATAGAACATAAAGAAGTAGGACTAACGTCCCAACTGTGGTAGTTTGCATGGAATAAGGCTACCCTTGCTAATGAATGAACCACCTTATTAGCAATCCTACGTGTCCATTGAAAGGACAAATGAGAGAATTGTCTCTTAAGTGTTTGACAATCAAACGCCAACATTCCGATCTTTGAAAAACATATCGAAGAAGTTTGAATAGCTTGAATCGCCAACAAGCAATCCGATTCTAGAATGACATAGTCAATTTGTTTTTCCTTTAACCACGACAGTGCCTCCCGAATGGACATTAATTCCGCTATGACCGGATCAAACAAAGATGGGTAATGTCCGGAAAGAGCAGCTATAAACCTGCCCCTTGCATCTTGAAGCACAGTCGCAAAACCCATCGCATTCTGGTCTTTGAAAATAGACGCATCCACATTACATTTTAGAAACTCTTCCGGTGGTGGACTTCAACCTGAAATACTGGAATAGGGAACATGCTCTGGCTTTCTAATCCTCTCAAAACACCTGCGAGCCGCCTGCCAGTCCTTCATAAAACTATCAACAAATAAAACAATCATATTGGAGGGAACTATCTTGCCTTGCCAAACTCTGAGGTTGCGGTGATACCAAATGCTCCAGACAATTGATAAAACAAGTGTTAATAAAATTTTAGGCATGTTGTCTAAGATGTGGCCAAGCGTAGCGTGAAGCCCCATATTCTAAATATTAATATTCACTAAGGCCCAACAATCCTTTGCAGTAGAACACTTAAAAAGCACATGGACACTTAAAAAGCACATGGGTCATGTCTTCATCATTCCCACATACGTCACATTCAGGAGACAGCGTAACACCCTTCCTTCTTAGCCGATCTTTACAAGGAACAAACTCCCTACAACAACGCCATGTAAAGTCTTTTATTTTTGGAGGAATGGGCAGATTCCACAGCCTATTCCACGATTTTTCCCCAACAAAATTAGCATTATCGTTGTATAATCTGAGAGACAAGTGATATCCTGACTTAACCGAGTACACACCATCCCTATTATAGTACCAAATCAACTGATTAGGGGGTTTTGCCATCGAAATAGGGATTCTGGTAACTAATTCGACATCATAAGCCGTAAGCAAACCTTCGAGCAGCTGAACATCCCACCCCGTACCTGACTCATTAAAAAGCTCCCGCACTTTCATGTTA
Source organism: Erythroxylum mucronatum (assembly GCA_027563825.1). Classification (NCBI taxonomy): domain Eukaryota; kingdom Viridiplantae; phylum Streptophyta; class Magnoliopsida; order Malpighiales; family Erythroxylaceae; genus Erythroxylum; species Erythroxylum mucronatum. The sequence continues at coordinate 19,147,616 of JAOSBP010000204.1, forward strand.
CCCACATCTTGGATTGGGGGGAGAAATAAAAAATTACCATCCTCATTTATCCATGGATCCTTGAAGACATTAATCAGTGCCCCATCACCCACCCTCCACCGAACCCCATGACGCAATATGTCTTGTGCGGCAATAATGCTCCTCCAAATGAAACTCGCATTGGCCCTATCCTTCGCTTCCAGAAAGTTGTCATTATGAAAATATCTTGCTTTAAAAACTCTACTCGGAAGCGAATCTGGATAGACGATAAATCTCCAGGCCTGCTTGCATAGCATGGCAAGATTGAAGCAATGGAGATCCCGAAATCCCATGCCCCCAAATTTTTTTGGCACATAAAGCCGTTCCCAGCTTGCCCAATGTATAGTCCTCCAGTTAGTCTTGCCCGATCCCCACCAGAAAGAAGTCATCAATTTTTGAAGCTCTTCACAAGTACCCCGAGAGAGGAGAAAAATGCTCATGCAGTAAACAGGCAATGCTTAGGCAACAGTCTTGAGGATCACCTCCTTTCCTGGTCTGGATAACAATTTATTCTTCCAGCTCATGATGCGCTTACTGAGACGATCTTTGATAAAAGAAAATACCTGTTTTTTTGTCTCCCAATTAATGATGGTAGCCCTAAATACCTTCCATGATCAAGAGGGGTGTTTACGCCCAGGATAGACTCAACCGCAGTCTTATCATCTTGTTTAGTATTGGAGCTGAACATGATACCTGGCTTTTGATAGTTGATCGCATGTCCCGACGCTGCTTCATATAGGGCAAAAATTCTTTTTATATTTTGTCCTTCCCGCACAGTTGCCCTACAAAACAGAAAACTGTCGTCAGCAAAAAATATATGCGAGATGCTAGGACTCCCTGGACAAATTCTGGCACCATAAATATCCCCCCGCCTTTTACTTCTTCGTAGCAAAGCTGATAAACCTTCTGCACATAGGATGAATAGATATAGGAAAAACGGGTCTCCCTGTCTCAGCCCACGCTTAGGTATAATAGGACCAATTTCAGAACCATTGAGTGCTACTTAATACCGAACAGTGGTAACACACACCATAACAAGTTCCACCCAATTTCTATCAAAACCCAGCTTTAGTAAGATAAAACGTAAATAATCCCAATCCACTCTATCATATGCTTTGCTAATGTCGATCTTAAGAGCTGCTTCACCAATTTTTCCTTTGCCTTTATTCCTCATGTAGTGTATAATCTCAAAAGCTACCATAATGTTATCAGTGATGAATCACCCAGGGACGAACGCCAATTGCATTGGAGAAATAATTCTAGGCATGATGGTTTTAAGTCGGTTTGCAATTACTTTGTCTATGAGCTTGTATAGAACATTGCATAAAGCGATTGGACGAAAATCCTTCATGCAGCTTAGATTGTCTTTTTTGGGGATCAAAACTATCGTAGCGTCATTTAGGGTGTCTGGGAATTCCTTCGTGTCCATCCAATTGCGACAATTATTAATCACGTCCATCCCCAAGATATTCCAACATTTTTGAAAAAACGTTGAATTCATCCCATCCGATCCAGGCACCTTATCCAGATGCATATCAAATAATGCTCTCCTAAACTCCTCCCTCTGGAATGGCTCCAAAAGGTAGTCGTTATCTGCTGTGGTTACCACCGACTGTATAGAATCAAAATGCTAAAAATACGAGCCTCCTGACACCGAGAATACCTGGGAAAAATAATCTAAAATGATTGTACTGATACCCTCTTTGTCCAAAACCTGTTGCCCATTATCGTCAGTGAGGATGCTAATATGGTTCACTCTTTTCCTTTTAGAAGCTTGCGCATGAAAGTATTTAGAATATCTTAGAGCATTGTTTCCAATAAATTTCCTCTTGGGCAAGAAGTCGATTAAGAGCAGTTTTCTGGATCCCCAGTAGCGCATGCTGATGTTGTTTTTGTGCCACAACCATTTGCCTCTTGAGGACCTGAATCCGCTCAGTGAAATTGCCTCCCAGATGTCTTTGCCAATGAAGTAACCTATTGCCGCATAGCCTAAGCCTGGGAATTAAGTTTAACTCTTGATTGTCACCCCCGAAATTAGAGACAAAATCCATAAAACCTTCTTCCGCTAACCACATGTTCTCAAACTTAAAACGCTTTTTCCTCTTCACTGGTAGTTGGCGTTCCCCTACCAATTTTATAGGGGTATGATCCGACGTCCCACATACCAAATTATGCAGTTTGTGAAGCAAAAATATGGCCATCCATTATTCATTAACGAAAGCACGGTCAAGTCTCTCTAGTATAGGCAAGTCTGTATTTCTACCCCTCTCTCAAGTATACCCGAATCCGAGCAGCGGAATATCAATGAGATTGCAATCCGATATACATTGTCGGAAACCCTCCATTAGAGAACTAGGATAATCCCCTCCCCCTAGTTTATCATTAAGCTATGACTCCGCGAGATGGATCTCAGTAGCTCCCAACTAGTATGTTTTCTAGTCGCTTCGGGAAATCCGTAGAATCCTGTAAGACGCCATTTTGGAGAAAAAGAATCATCAATGCAAATATCAATGTGATTATTAGAAAAACCAATGATTGTAGCAGTAACGTCCTGCATCCAGAACATAGCTAGTCCACCACTTCTACCAATCCGATCAACACAAAAACAGAAATCATATTGTAATAAAACTTTTATTTCTTCAACCTTAACAGAGTTCACAATTGTTTCACTTAAAAACAGAATATTAGGCTTATTGGACCTAACAAGGTCTTTTAAGGCACGAACTGTCCTGTGGTTTTCTAAGCCACGACAGTTCCATGCTATGCAATTCATGGCTCTTCTGTGGGAATCACAACCTCGACGTTTTCCTTCTCTTGGATGGATAGATTCTGAAATCCTTAGTCCATCTCACAACACCCAACTAGCAAAAACTGAAATCGACTGAGACAAAACGCTAACACAGAAACTACCCAGCACAATCTTGGCCTACTAAACACTTGCACTTCCACTAATATTATAATTGTTCTTACTAACAATTTAGCTCTATGAAATAATCGGATGTCATGTCCTATTTTTAATTTAATCATATTTTAACATAAACATGTTAATTGAGATATTTCACAAAGTAACCAAATTATCTAGTCATAACTTTTATTTTTGGGATGAAATATGGTCTAGAAAAAGATGTTTACAAAGTAAGCACTTATAGCCATAGTCACAAAGGATGACAATTTTATTTAATATGATTACATAAGGTTAAGTGGTTAACATTCCCACTTAATTTGGCAATTCACCTTCCTTGCCTCCATTCGTACCAGTGCTCGTACTTACTCTCAGGATCGTTCCATAGCCAAATTTCAGAATCATTAGCCACCCAAAAGCAGTCACCATTACTACACCTGTTATAGAAAGAGCCAATATCCAAAAACGAGTTAAAGGAAACCCATTTTACTGGGTTGTTTGAAGCTAGGTAGCACCAAAAAAGCGTTGTCCCTATAATATTACCGTTGAAACACCATTTCAACTCATTCCCATTTCCCACTGATTGAGCTCCAAGATCATCATCTCCTCACTTGCAATGTGCAAGCAACTCATGACTAGGGTTCATCTGGTTTTGAACATGTACACACCATGGTGTAGCAGAAGGAATTAGTGTTACCAAAGCTAAACCAAGCACAAAACCTACAACTTTTGTATTGCGAAAACCCTTCATTTCTCCTAGCTTTAGAAAGCAAACTTTAGTTTGGTGCATTTGGAGGAAAATGCTTTGTTCCCTTT
>JAOSBP010000204.1:19151451-19161582 GCA_027563825.1 Erythroxylum mucronatum
GCCCCGCAGACGTAGGCAAGTTGGCCGAACTGCGTTACCAAACGTCGGCGTTTTATTTTCTGGTATTGCGCGATTGAGAGTTCTAATTTATTCGTGCTGAAGAGTGTATTTTGGATAATCGGCGAATTTCTAGACGATTAAGTTATTTCATACATCATACCATATTAAATTTAAATAAGTTAATGCATATTATTTCTGACTTTTTCAAATATAAAACTGTAAAAAAAAGACACTTAAACTACAGTAATATTGAGAAAATATCAACTTCTTTTGATATTTTATGTAACTAATTTTGCGCATATGCAACTTATATATATGTCAGATAAGTTGATGTACTCGAAAATTTGGTAGCTTAATTTCAAATTAATAGAGTTAATTACTATTTATGTACTTTATGACATGAAAAATATAAGTTGGTTTTACTTATTTATTTGAATAGAATCACATATGTACATATTCTACATGTTTATATAATAAAAAGAAGAAGATTTTTTTAACTCAAATGCAAGAGTAAAGTCACTTGTTTTTCCTCTTTGCCGTCCGTGCACGTCATTGTTGAGAAATTGAGATGAGATCAAATCTCAACTGTAGTAAAATAATTATGGAACTTTTTTGTATTTTGATTTTTTGAAAATTAAGATCATTTTATTTTTTATAAAATGATTAACGCATAATTATAATAAAGCATGAATTTACCTTATTTCAAAGCTTGATTTTTATTTTGTCGTATCTCTCGAATAATTTCCAAAACTAATGCATCTAACTTACTGTAGCTGCACAAGTGTCCAACTTAAAGATGTCAATAGGCCGGATCAAAACCGGGCAGCTCCTAGGCCAGCTCGGCTTGACCCCGGGTCTATGGCCCTATAGTCTAGGATAGGTCAGTCCATGGCCAGACGATTCACGGGCAGGCTGGGCCAACCCGGCTCGACCATATTTTTTTGAAAGAAAAATGTCAAAAACGACATCATTTTTGAAGTGATGGTCAGGCCATGGTCAGGCTGACCAAGCCCATGCTCGGTACGTCCTAGGCTCGTGGCCCTGTTAATCCGGGCCAAAATTGGGTCGGGTTGGGTTGGGCAAGCCAAACCCTTTTTGACATCTTTAGTTCAACCTCTAACGGTATCTACATAATAGTTTGAGAGAATTCTGTAACTCTTATAATAAAGATTAAAAAAAAGTGTAAGCTCCATTAGAGTTTAAGCCTATTTATAATAGGTTTTGGATATTTTAGTAAATTAATTAAAATTAAATTATAATTTCAATTAAACTTTAACTAGAATTACAAATAATTCTAATTAAATACCAATTATACCCAATTAAGATCCAATATCTCATATTGATCTTTATTCATTAAATATCTCATATTTAATCATAAAGTTTCTCAAACTTTACAATCAAGTCCAATTTGATTAAAATGTCTTTGTTCTCTTCAATCCATTCTTTATGTAAGACCTATTAGGTTCCTAAATTTTTTGGCAATAATTATAAATTATAAATTCTAATTCTAATCCATAATTAGAATTAGATAAATTAAAAGTTCTTTTAAAAAAATTATCTTTAATTCTCTAATTAAAAAATTTATGATCATAGATTAAGATTGGTGTCTAGCAATGCATCATGACCACCCAAATATTTAGGAATGTCAAAGTGGTTTTAACTAACCTTTCTATGCATGATTTTTTTTTGTATAATGCAATCCTTTCATTATACAATATTTCGATTAGACATAGAATATGAAATTAATGTCTACTCTAATTTGAATATAATCATATTAGTTTTCCGTCGTGAGCTATTGATTCAATTAATGACATTTATAAACTATTTACAAAGCATCATTCCACTTTGGTCAAGGATTTACTGAATCAATACTAATTGGGAACAACAGAACATTCTCCTTAGTTACTTTAGGATTACGAATCATATCTTGATTACATAACTACCTCTATACAGTTTATGCTACATCCAATGGCTACCAATTGAACGACTCATAATTAAATAGGTCATAAGTAGTATCAAAACATAGCAATCCCTATACAAGATAACTTTGGTGACCTCAAGTCAAATGATTACTTATACATTCATCACAATGAGAATTTCTATAGACATGCAAGTAATGTTCCAAATGGATTTCTTATATAGGGTCACTTCAGTAAACTTGTTCTCGAATAAGCATCCATAAATTTGTTTAAGTATCTCCATACTTTAGCCTATGAGATCAACTACTTCCTTCATAAGGAAAAACAAAATGTGTGCTAGTCTTTTTACATTTTATTATTGTCCAGTCTTAATAGAACAATGACTAGAAACAATTTAGGGATACTATATAAATACAGTATGAATTTCATAATTATAATCTCTTTTGCAATGTATAACTATCCCTTGGACTTTATCATATACATCCAAACATGTACAAGATAAAAATGTCTTTAAATTATTTTATAACTAAACTACAACCAATCGATTGGTTGTAGGGCATAAACTAATAGTAATAGTATCATCTTTATTATAAATGGTTGTGCATGTCCATATCTGTATATAATTAGCAAAATCACTATCTTCAAGTTTTCCTTGTTCTTTTAATTAATTTTCTGACATTTTCTTGATTTTCTCAGCTGATGACATCCACTCAAGTTAAACCTCAAAAGTAAATGATGTTGATGCGATACATTTCAAGTTTTATCTGAATACTTGGTCTTTATTTGCTGAGATATAACCCTTAAATGAATCCAATTATAATGTCAACCAATTTCTAACACTACTGCAAAAAGAGCTTCAAGTGATGACATATTTGTAATAGTTTAAAAATATGTTGCTAAAAATTAATATAACGTAATAGTTTTCAAAGTATTGTCTTTAATAATAATTAAAAACAATGATAATAATAATTTGTTGCTACATATAAAAAAAGGCAACAAAATTAAAAAAATGATTGCAATAAAGTCTTATACATGCAACATCTAGAATTGTTGTTATAATTTCAGTGTTGCGTAAAAAGGAAGCCATAGCCTTAGCGTTTAAATTCAAAACTAGGTGACTTACCACCTGAAGCAAACTATGATCTCCAATGAAAGGAACTAAACAAAATCAAATCAAATGAACTCGTTGATTTCTTACTTGATCCGCTTGTTTTTCAATTCCTTACACATCTTCTGCCAACGAGTGATTATTAATCAGTTTGAAATGACTCTTGTTTAATGATTTTTTATAAATGGAATAATTTTTATAAATCCTATTTATCGAAGGATCTTTTTTAAGTAAACTACAAACAATATTTATAATATACTAGTAGGGTAAGTTTACATGTTATTTAAAATTAAACTAATCCAATAAAATAAATAATCTCTCTTATTTTTCAAACAAAATCTCACAATAAAATTAATAATATGACTTGTTATAGGCAACATTTTCATCAGGAAGAATGATCGTTTCGTTTGGTGGCCTTTTAAACAAATAATAGGCTAAAATGTATTTAACTCCCTTGTATTTTATCCCTTGGTACATTATGCCCCCTTTTATTTTAAAAATAGACTTATTACCCCCTTTGATCAGCAGTCAAAGGAGTTTATAATTCCAAAAGGACTTTTTTACCCCTGTATTATGATGACATCACCATAATTGTAACATGTTGCATTTTTTTGGCCAAAAATGTCCTTTTAGTCTTTTGTTGACTAAAATACATTAAATCCTTTTTTTTTGCTTTATTTCATTATGCTTTCTTTTGATTGAAGCATAGTTTACATTTTAACCGTTAATAAAAAAGAAAAAAACTACTGAAAATATCATTGCTTTCACAATTGTACTTTATGACTGTTAATTTATGAAAAAAATTAAAAAAAGAAAATTTATTTATGAAAAAATTAAAAAAGAAAGAAAATTTATTGAAGGTGTCATTTTTTCATATTGTACGTTCTAATTGTTAATTGATAAAAAATTATAAAATTTTATTTGTGGGTTACATTCTCACCATTATTTCACAAAAAATTGAAAATGTCATTTTCTTCAAAATTGTATAGTCTGAGATACTTCTATCCTTCAAAAAAAGATTTGGAAGTAAGAACTACTTTTTTGTGCCAAAAAAAATGGAAAACTTCATTCTAACTCTTTAAAGTAAAAAACACCCTAAAGCACAATGAAACAAATATTTCCAGATTAAAAAAACATAATAGCAATCTTAATAATATCATTAGCCCAACAATTCTTCAAAAAAAGGCAAACAATAACCTGTTTTTGCTTTAATCCAAATACAAATATCAAAGCTAATCTTTGATAGTTACAAAAGGGATATTGATATTTCACAGGTTCAACTTCAAAAGTTACCAAAGTGTTATTTATATTTTAGTTTGTCTAGGATTTGCATATGAATAATAATGTAGATATCTAAGCAAAAGATAATCTATAATACTGAAACTACAGTAAACAAGTATTCACCACGTGTAGATTGACACATCTCAATCTACAAAAATTAAATGTACAAGTGTGAAAAAAGTGAAAAAAACTATGGAAATAATTAAATACAAATAATAAAAAAAACATACTCTACTGTTGGTAGGATTCAAACAGTAGAGTAGAGAACATACTCTAGTAAAGGTTGTTAAAAAAAATGTACTCTGGGTGCAGTTTTTGATTGTTCACTTATTCCACTAGTAACAACACTTCTTTGTGAATTATCAAATTCCTAAGAAAAGCACACATGTTAAAAGAAAATATATATTGAATCATAAAATAACAAAGGTTAAGTAAGTAAAGTAGACCTTGTCAAAAGGACCAAATGAATGCATGTTTGAAAACCCAATGTCATTCCACACTCCCATTCCATACAAAGGCCCATTTTTCTTTGCCTAACCCTTGTTTGCACTTCTACTTTGTCCTTTGTCGATGGAACTACTTAAAAATGTAATGAAAATAGTTGAAAACCAGACGAGTAAGTAAAAAGGTTCAATCTTTACTGTAATCGGAGCAAATCCAAGCAAACCCCAACAAAACAAAGTCAACGCAATCTCCAAGATGATCCAATAAAGTTGGAAAATGAAGAATAGAGTTACTTACCTAGTCATATGAGGGCTGTCAACAAATATGATTCAGAATCACTCCTTAAGAAGTGAACTTTAATTACAGACCAAAAAAAAGGTTCATTCTCCTCCAAACCTTTTCAAATCTTATTGAATTTGTTCATTTCGAGATTAAAAAAAGGGGAGAATAGAGATGGTTCCCTCTGATACCAATTTTCTTCTCAATAGAGTTGATTTCCTCCACAGTCATTCCCTCCAAATTAACCCGAGGTAGTTTGGGCAACTCATAGTTTTTTTGGGCCATGAGGATAGACTGGAGATAACAATAAAATGTAATGGATAAAACATCTTTTTAAATTTTTAACTCCTTTGACTGGTGGTCAAAGGGGGTAATAAGTTCATTTTTAAAATAGAGGGGGGCATAATGCACCAAGAAGTAAAACATAAGGAGTTTAAATGTATTTTTCCCCAAATAATAATTAGAAATAAAAAACAAACAAATAGAAAGCTTCGTGACATTGCTTTCTTCAAGGAGAAGTCAAGCTACAGAGTCGTCTCCAGCGTCGTTGGTTTTGTTGTCACTTTAACCAGTGTCCTTGCTTTGGGATGTCGATCATTTTATTAAAGGATCGAGAATTCAATTCAGACTATGTCGGAAGTGAGCGAGAGTACTAGTCCTTTGGCACTAGTCATGACTCTCGTCACTGCTGGCCTGACGCTATCGTAGAAATCTCCAGAGGTTTATTTGCCACCACAGATTAGAAGGTCAGACGTTTCTCCGGTGAGTTATGTGGTTACTGAGGAGAATGATTCGAGGAGGCATTACTTGAATGTTAGGTTTCCTTCGGTTTCACTGTTTAAGGAGTATCATAATACAACTATTACAGTAATTGCTCTCGAGATATTTGATATTTTACCTTAGCGACTAGCAGGTTTCGAAATTACTCGATTTAAGGTTCTTTATTTTGGTTGTTGATTGACAGATTTTGGCGAAATATGATTACACTATAATTTATGGGAGTCCTTTCCTTAAAAGGTCAAGTAAAATAAGCTATGATTTGTCTCTATTGAACTAGAACAGGGGCAATTGGTTGACAATTTGACGTTTAGGTTTGTATTATAAGGTGAAGGTGAGACTCAGATAACTTTTGCTTGAACTGAGAAATGACGATAAAATACTTGGTATTCAAGTCTGCAATTTTTTAGTTTTTTTAAATAAAGTCCTGTCATTTTAGATAAAGAAGGCTAATATTTTGTTATCATAAGGTTTGTGCATACAAAGATGGAGGTGATAATTGATACTTCAATGGGAGTGTTTGGTCCAGATGATCCTCATCCTGTGCAGCCTGATACCCTTTTTCCAATGTTTCCCACAACAAAGGGAATCACATCAGGAATGTTGCAATGGCTTGTTGACAAGAGGTAATACATAATCCTATACTGAATATCAAACATCCAAAGTATGAGTTTTCCTTTTTTGTGTTTAACGAAAAACTTTAGTCGGATGAAAATGTTGCAAATATATGGCCAGAGTTTGGAACAAATGGGAAAGACATCATAAAGGTATTGAATCTCATCATGTCCTATGACCTAATCAAGTTTCTTGAAGTTTTAATATGGTGCTACATTTATTGTTTTTATTATAATCAGGTTCATCATGTGCTAAAATTTGACAATAACTTAATGTCGCAATTTCTTCTAACATTTACTTTACACAGTTGATTGTAAAGGTAAAGGATCCTGATCCTCCAAGTACATCTATGTAGAAATATGTATCTCAGCTACATTGCATTTACACAAGGGATTGGAAAGGAGACAATGTTATCCTTTCTTTCATTTTTGTTTCGTTTTCTATAAAGTAAAGTGATTGAACCTTTCCCACTTGTTAGGTGAAACTTGTGGCTAAAATTGGAACAGAACTAACTGAGTTTCATAAAGTATGTGGGTAGTTGTTACCAACCTTGGACGAGACTATGCACTCTTGGATTGTACAATGCCTATACCATTGTAGAAGTCGAAGATCCTTTGCAAATGATTGATTAGAATGGATGTCTGAATCAAATTGTCCATTCAATACTTGAGATAAGACCTGGCAAGCAACAATTTTATCACTACTTATCATTTGGCTGGTTATGTGGGGGGCATAATTGAGGTAACTAGTCCTTTGGCTCTGGTCAGGACTCTCACCACCTCTAGCATGATGATATCACAGAAATCTCCATAAGCCTATTTGTCACTATAGATCGGGAGGTTGCAGAACCCATACATATTGGTTTGCTTAGTATTTAGATTAATTCACTTATATTTCATATGAAATAGAGGAAGATAATGTAAGTGAATATTTTAGCTAATTATTTTTTGTTTTTGTATTTACAAGTCCTTATAGACTATATGTTATATATAAATGCAATTTTTGGTTGTTTATATTTGATAGTACGTATGCAATTAAGACATGCATTAAAGTATATATGGATGTTGCCTATTTAATGAAAAGAGTTTGCTTTTACATTAACATATTATTGGTAACAAAATAATAAAATGTTGTTTTTATTATTACAAATTGTTGTTTAAAAAATCCAATTCATCGTCTTATAAAGTTTCAAACTGTTGTTATATCTATTCAATACTGTTGCTATATTCTGAGATTGTTTGTTGCTTTAGTCAAAATTTTAAGCAACATTATTCATTTTGTTGCCTAATAATTTTTTTTTGCCTTATATCTATAGCAACATCACTTTATTTAATGGTATGAATTATGTTGCCTTAATAAAAAGACACTAATAATTGTACTTATAGTTATGCTTTTATCTGTTGCCTATTACTGTAGTGCAACTTTGGTCCTATGGAAAATAAAGACTAAAGAAGGAAAGACGAAGACTTTGTATATGTACACCTATATGTTTATACATTTTAGGTGACTTTAATTAAAGAAACAAGATTAACTAAATAATTACATAGTATTAATGTACATGATTGTAGGAAAAAAATTAAGGCTAAATGTATGTTGACATTTGACTTTTAAAGATTATATTAATATCCTCCCTCAAACTCAAGGTAGCAGTGAAGACGATAGCTTGAGTTTGAAGAGAAGATCTTGAAAATGTTGAGGCAGATGTGATTTGGTAAAAAGATCAACAATTTGTGATGAGGCTAAGATTAAGACAAGTTATATATTTCCTTGAAGCACATGATGGCGCGCAAAAAGATAACCGATCTCGATGTATTTAGTTCATTCATGAAAGACACCGTCATGAGCAACATGACACTATGATTATCATAAGAGAGAGGTGGTGCTGAAGCAAAGAAGACTCCTATGTCTTAAAGTAATCGTCATAACCATAAAAGTTCAAAGGTAGTACCAACTAAGGTTTGATAGTCTACTTCAGTGCTTAAGTGAGAGACAATCATTTGCTTCTTACTGCGCCAAGAAATAAGACATGTGCCAAGAAAGAAATAGTAGCCAGTACTAGATTGACGATTAATTTTATCACTAGTTAGTCTACATCAGAGTAGGCATGTAAGTCCAATAAAGATGAATGACTAAAGTGAAGTCCATAAAACAAGGTTCCTCGAATGTACTGAAGTATAATGAGAACAACAAAAAAGTTAGTGGTACAAGGTGCAAACATGAATTAACTGACAATGTGAATAGCACGAGCAATATTTGGATGAGTGATAATAAGGAATATAAGACTTCCAACTAGTTATCGATAAAGTGCACTATCACTTAGATGAGCTTCATTAGTGGTAGAGACATGATCATTATAATCGATTGGAGTGCTAACAATCTTAGTGTCAGTAAGGTCAACACAAGAGATAAGATCAATAGCATACTTGACTTGAGATAAGTAGTAACCTAAATCATTAGAAGATACTTCAAAACTAAACAATACCTCAGGGGACCTAAATCTTTCATTTTAAATTGTTGATGAAGATAAGATTTGAGAGTAGTGATCCCCTGAATATCATCACTCGTCATTATCTTGTCATCAACATATAAAGGAGAAGAGTGCACCTTTGATCTATTTTTTGGATAAACAAAGCATGATCATAAGAGCTAGACATAAAGCAAAAAAGGTTGATAATGGAGTTAAATTTAGCAAACCATGTTTGTGGAGCTTGCTTAAGACCATATAAGGCTTTGCAAAGATGACAAAATTTATTAGGTGGATGAGCAATCCCAGATGGAGGTTATATATGTACTTCTTCATGAAGATTACAATCGAGAAAAAACATTCTTAACAGCCATCTATAACTATTCTCAATGCTTACTGGTTGGAGCAAAGGTCTCTTCATAATCAATTCCATAATCTCGAGTAAACCCATTTGCAACCAACCATGCTTTATATATTTTGAATGATCCATTAGCTCAACTCTTGATTTTATGGACCTATTTACAACTAATAATAGACTTATTTGGAGGTAGGTCAACTAAGTCCTAAGTGTTGGTATTGAAGAGAGCCTATAATTCTTTCGCCATTGTTTGCTGCCATAAAGGGTTAGAGTTAGCCCCATGATAGTTGCAAGGTTCATATAGAGAGACAATAGTAGAACAAACATGGAAGACTTTATGATGAATAGATGGTTAACTTACTCCTAGATGAGGGGGTTGTTGAGACTCGATAGATTCTAGTGAATTTTAACACATGGGAGATGAATTTGAATCAGAATGATGCAAGAAAAGCAAAGGCAATTCGAATTTCAAACTGGTAGAAAAGTTTTTGACTAAGCGTGGACACATGCAAAGGGAAAGTTTATTTGTAAAGTCTAATTTGAAAACAGATTTGATACACTTAGGATTTTAATTACTTTGATAATCAAGTTGTTGTCTTTATGTGGGGATCTGCTACCTGATTTTAAGGGGAAGTGTATCTGATAAAATGATGATAAATAGGAAGACCTTCTAGATATCACCTTTTCACATTTTTGTTTAGCTTTTGCTAGAGTTATCGTATTTTTCTGGAAAAGTGCAGAGATGGAGACCATATCTTTTACTATATTTTTGTTGGGTTTTACCTCTGTTATGAGTAGCTAAATCCTTTTTCTTGGTTGAAGGGAACCAACGTTATCATCTATTATGTATGAGATTTTATGAATAAAGTGTATTTCATTGATGAAT
>JAOSBP010000204.1:19187029-19206154 GCA_027563825.1 Erythroxylum mucronatum
TATTTGAAAATTATTTTTCAAGTTAATTTTATTAGGAATGTTTTAGAAATTAATTTAATTTTTTAAATTTAATCATACACTTATTTTTTAAATCATGCCCTTATATGTCATTTTACACATAAACAGCTAATACTAAACAGCTAATTTTACCAAACATCAAATGACAAACAGCTAATATAATCAGCTGGTCAAATCAACTGATATAATCAACTATCAGCTAACAGCTAATGTAATCAGCTGATTGCCAAACAGGGCCATAAAGTAAATCCCAATGAATCCTACTCTTTGGTATAATTTTAACTTTTTACTTTCTATCGAACCAATTCGGAGCCCCTGAAGCTTTCTCATATTTGATCATTAAACCTTTCTTTGTAGGATAAGAATTATACTTTAGTCAAAATAGGAATTGGATTGCAATTATTCTTCCAATTTCAGTATGGAAACAAAATCTAAGTAAAAAAGGAAAGACCCAAAATGGAAATACTAGAGTATCAGTACAATTGCTTCAGTAAGCGCGGGGGGGAAGAACGTTGACGAAAGTAGCACAAGCATGTTAGGTGTGTTAATGGCAATGGCTGTAACAAGGAATTAAAAGCCCGCTACCTCTGAATATGGAAGAATAATAATATAATTATTGCACATATCAATATGAATAATTGATATAATTACAAAACTCAAGAGAAACTAAGGATTGTGTTTCTTTTCTTCATTAATACAACAGCTGCAGCATTGAGTCTTTCCTGACACTTAAGGTTTCTGAACCTGCAGGACAGGATTTGTTCGTGCTAAATCAGTAGTCATAAGGTAATCCTATAATTTCTCTCCTCTTTTTGGGAATTGTTCTTCATGTTTAATATGCACTCTCGATTCGTTTTTTCTCGTTAAAAAACATTCTAAGACATGTAGCTTCGATCACGTAGGTAGTTGGTCTTCGACTCTTACGAATATGTATGTGCTGAACTAAATACTAAATGGCTTAGCATACGGTTCTTGTCCTGTGTCAAATGTATATTTGCGTATTTCAGCCCCCTTCCTGGTAGGTTTTGGCTCTCTTGCCGTTTTAACATTTTCTTTGTCTGTTTATTTGAGACTTACATGATCATATTCCGTTTGGAAAGTTTCGGGGTTGCGGTGTTGACAAGCTAAGCAGAGCTACCCTTCGTTTTCTCAAAAGTTTATTATATTGTAGTACGTTTCTTTCAGTCGTTGGTAGTTTTCATTGCATTCATCTATCTAATGTAACAGTGTCGTTAGTGAAAACAAGGACTGAAGCACCTGAGACTCAGAGAGATATAGCTTTGTTGGAAGTGCAACGTGTGTAACCTTGAAACCTGATGAAGAATATGTCTGAGAAAAGAAGTCATAAGCTTCCTAGATCAACGCTAGCCACTGGGCGGTTAGGCAAAGAGTTCATTCAATCAAAAAATATTGGTCAAGTTGGCAATAGCAGAAAGAAGGCGGCTGCCATTTATCCCCTGTCAATGGTGGAAGAGGACGCTGAACTTGAAAAACAGATTAATGAAGGAAGTTGCTCTGATGAAAAAGATTGCATGTGGTTATCTTCTTCAGATTGTTCCTCTACTTCTTCATTCTTTCAAGAGTATGGCTTGTCTACTTCATTCCATCTCTCTATTGACAAATGGTTGATTTCCTGGTTATCAACATTGGCAGATTCTTACCTTCATTTAGATAAAGCAAGTACTGTCCTTCAAGACGACTCGATATTAGCTCCTGTAAAGGAAGCATCTTTGTCCCCCGAAAGAACATGTCTCATTTCACAGGATGAAATTTCGGCTGCAAGAAGTTCTGAGAGCTCTATGTCTTTTAGTGGGCAGGCTTCTGAGGAGATAACAACTTCCGAGAGCCCTTTAACAAGTGAAAATCACAACTTTGATTCTTCATCTTCTTCTTCTTCACATCTATCAGATATGGAAATAAGTTTTTCAATGTCTTTAGTGAATCTAGATGATGAAGATTCCGAGTGGACTTCAGATGAAGAACTGGACTTGGGGTACTTCAAGTTTGGTTTTCCTAGCCCTTGCAACAAAGAAAGCTGGTATTCAGATGTACTACCACCCAGTTCTAAACTTCCAACACCGTTCTCTGAAGTGAAAGATAAACATCGGCCACATGAACCAACTTCAGCAGGAGCTGCAGATTTTGAAGACTTCAATAACGATGAACCTCTTTTTTGGCCTTTTGAACAGAGAGCAGAGTGGAACTCCAAAAATTCCTGGCAACCTTTTTCCATGTCTCCTCTTAGAGAAACAATTGAGCTTACAAATCCCCCAGGAATCTCTTGGACGCATGCTAGATCATGATCCTATGGCACAAAAAGGGAGCTTAAAGAGACTTGCCAGAGAAGAAATGTTGTTCAGCTCCGGTCTGGCAGATCGAAAGATACGAAGAACCAACCATCATGGCATGAAAAGCATCAGCTCTCAACCAAACTAAAGCCTTTCGACATGAAAGATGCAGCAGTAGGCAAGGAAGCTGCATTACCATCAAACTATGACTATAAGATCAGATTCAGAGGGTAATTTTGTATTCGTTGGGCCTGGGGAGTTTGATGTGCACGAGGAATTTGATCAAGAACATAGTGAAGACCTACTTCTTACTGAATGATGATACCTCACATACTCCAAGCATTTTTGTTTATTCAGTAGGCAATCATAAAATGAGAACTGAAAACATAAGAATAGTCACTTACTGAAGTCTCCTGGAAATTTTGTTAAATATCATTACATTGTAGCTATTCTTCTAATATCATTGTAAGTACTAAATGTGATGTTGTTTAAATTTCACCTGTATCCGTCCAGATTTTTACAAATATTATTTGAAACAACTCCATAAATTTAGTAGACTCTTTTAGTAGGACCGTAGATTGTAGATCTTTTTAGGAGGCCTCAATGACCCTAGATCGAATATATCTAATTTCAAAAAATATAATGGCTAGCTGTTTCACGTAGTACAAGTTGACGTATAGGTATTCATTTAACCTTACCTCGCTAGATATAAGTGCTTTTTTTGCAATGATGATTTTAGAAGTAATTGATAGACAGAAACACCCAAATCTCCAGCAATTATTGATAGATACATGTTAATGAAGAAAAAAAGAGTTAATTTATACATGCAGTCATCAAAAATAAATCAAGGATTTGTTTTAAGAAAAAGGGTTATATATTCATCAACTCCAAGTAGATATCCGGATCTCACTCAAACATCTCAATGCTCATGCTTGTCCTCCTTAGGCTTAGGGATGTCTTTTGCTTTTGATTCAAGTTCCTTGGGTGATGCCTTCTTTGAAGCACTGAAACAAGTGCATCATCAAAACTAACAGAATCTCTCAACGTTGGAAAGTAGATTACTTATAATCAATCAAACTGAAAGAAATGCGATTTGAGTTGGTTCCACCAAAGTAAATAAATAACAAGATGTCTTCTTCTGGTTGAGTATGTATGCATTCGTATGGAAAAAAAATCCCTAAAATTATCTTCGATGTAGTTTGGAACTAACATGATACAGAAACATCATAATCAGCTAACTTGACATGCCCTAAATCAGCTATTTAACATCATCATTCACATAATCAAGAATTCATAAGCAGACTTGTTCAGTGCTAAACACTCTTGTCAAACCAGAAGATGGGTTCAGATAAAAAACAAACACTCGTTAGTTTTCACAATACTTATCATATAAAATCCAAGAAAAAAAAACAAAAATCCTCATTTTTTTGTCAAATTGAATTCATGAACAAAGCAATAATCTCAGGGAATAGGATCATCTCTTGAAGTAGAGATGAATAAGACCAAATAATTCATAAAAATAGAAATGAAACGAATTTTCCAGGAAAAAAAGCGAGAGGAAACTTCAAGTTTGGAAACAATTACTTGGCTGAGGCAGCAGATTCTTGTTCCAACCATTCGCGAATAACCTTAACATTGCGCCTGAAAATGGAGGCAGATTGCTTGACATCGCTCCTCAACAGAAGAACGACGGCGCTAACTCCGGCCACCGTCAGTATAAAATTCGTCAATGCCATCACTCCTAAAACCCCAGGCTTTAGCTTAGTAAAAGAATGCTGAATGCTGTCTGTAGAATGATATACATATGGTAATGGGCCTTTGGTGTTATGTCCATATGATTTTGGGCTGACAATGAACAAACCCTTTAAATTTATGGATCCATTCAACAATATTCGGCAAAAATTCAAATTGCTTTCATTGAAAAACGATGCAATTTGGCCAGGCCTAACCCGAAGTCTGATCTAATCAAGGATTGTTCAGTCAAAGGGCAACCTCGAAAATGCTACGAGCGGCCCGAGCCCAGGCCCTAGGTAAGTTGGGGCGACCCGACTCGACTCCAAATGCCATCCATAATTATTATTTAATTATGCAATTATACTAAAAAATTATTTTAAATTATGATAGTTCACATGTACGGAGTTTCGTTATGAATTTTGAACTTCTAATATTTCTAAGTAAAGTCATTTAATTGACTTTCCATGAAGCTTAAAAAATAATACCAATGTGTGTATACTTTTTCAAAGAAAATATGAGAAAAGAAATATATCTTAAAAAAGGTGACACCTGCTATGCTTCAATATTTGAATAAAAATATAAATTTTCATATCTAATTTGCTTTCATTTAATTTTACCAGTACGTTTAAGTAAGTAGACGTGAGAAAATCATAATCAAAGACTATAAACGAAACAAAAGAAGACATAAAAAGAATTGACAGAAGGTGATAAAAAATAATATAACAATGTTGAAACTTATCAAGGACATGACCCACAATAAAAAAACTTTAGCATACCAAGATTAAGACGAAGGATCTCTCGTAAAAAGTTTTTCGTAATTCTCATGATTTTTTTATAACTTTTTTCTTTTGTAGTTAGGGTAAACTTGTAATAGGTAGTACTTATTTCTTAGAGATTTCACCTAAACTTTTTTTTTTCTACCTAGTTTGATTTAGTAGAAGTAATTATTATTGGTTGGGTCGGTCATGCTGGATCCAGGCCCAGACGTAGAATCGTATGTAAGCCGATCGACCTATTCACAAACGATGACTTAAACTTAGCAGGAATTTCTTATATAAGGTATTACTCACCTTGAAACAGGTACGACTTTCGAGAACCCTAGTATTCTTTATTCCTAGCCACCAAAACCCTTACAAAGAGACTAACTTGAGCGTCGGAGGGGCCTACCGACGGTCAACCCCCGGTGTGCCTTATTGTTTTGCAGGTATCTCTAAGCCAAAATCAATCAATCTCATGGACTCAAGCAGCAGCGCCCTGCCCCACCAGAATCAAGCAGAACTAGACTTTATTTGAAATTTTGTAGTTGAAATAAGTAAAATTTTGCGTAGTATCTTCTAAAATTTTTATCAATTCATAAAATTTAAAGTTTTTATATTGAATTTTAGAAAAATTATATAAGATATAATACATACGAAGAAGATAGAAAGTTGTTAATATATTGATTTTGTAATTGATAATTAATCTACCTAAGAAAACTATTTCATTTCGAGTTTCATAATTTAATTTTTGACTTAAAATAAAATATTTAAGTGTATGTAATAAATATTTTATTTTATATAATATAATTAATGTTCAAAGTTTATATAATGGTTTTTGAGTAATTAATTTTACATGTATATAATTAATTATTTTAATATGGTTTTGATATTTTAAGCTTATGTATGTTTGTGTATAACACAAATACGCTATAAGTCATATTTATCTAAAAACAGATTCGACATTCAAACAAAAACAAAACTTACTTATAGTTTAATTGCACTCTAAGAATTACCAATCATTATTGTACATAGGTTTCATTTTTAAGAAATCTCATCTTATGTTAAAATATATATAATTACATTTTTATAAAATTTTAAAAAATGCAATATTATTATTATTATGAATTGATTACATAGTTAATATTACTCTTTAATGGCATCAAAAAGGAAGTGAATTGTGCGTTTGTAATTTAAAAAATTTGTCATTTTCTAAATTAAGATTTTAAGCAAATAATTTGGTAATCAATCATAATCGAACAATCAGTAGGTAGTATTATTAAACCAATATAATAATACTAGGTGAAGAGAAACCTTTTTATAAAAAACTCAGAAAGTAGGAATTATTTTACGATCTTCTGTGATAGTAAGCTTTTTAAATTGCAAATTACATTTAGAATAAAGATTATAATAATATAAATCAACCTCATTTTAATATTCTAGAAAAGTCTCTCAAATATGTTATTATATTAAAAAAAAAAGTTCATAAACAACTCAAGTACCAGGGATCAATTCCCCTGCTTCTGTTTCCGTGTGCTATCAGATGGTCTTGGACATAGGGTGACACACGGAAATGAAAACAACCACCCTCTACCTCTGTAACTGAAAAGTACAATGATTAATTTTTCATTCAATAAAATCAAAATTATACCTTTAACTTTCTAATGTGTTTTTGACTGGTCAATCCTATAGTTGGATACTTAACCCATATTTTATTTAAATTGTATCTTAGGTTTGCTTAGCCAATGAAACCCCAACAACTATATTGGCTACTCCAATATCTAATTGATATAAAACCATCCATTATGTCCTACGTTCGGTTAGCTGATATAAACTTTAGGCTAACTAAATTCTTACAGAAACCAAGTTTTAAAAACATGCCGAGTCATCAAACTTTTCAACAATTCAAGTCTTCTAAAAGATGCTATTGATCTATGCATTGATGGAGTCATTTTTATCGTGTAGACAGGGTCCCTTGTTTCTCGTTCAGAAACATGCGCTTGCTTATTAGTACAGGCCCTGGTTCATCATCGATCATCCAGGTTCCTTGCAAATACGAAATCGACACCTGTAATCATGCACTGATTGAGAGAAATAAGCCTGCACTGTTGACTTAGGCCAACAGCACATGGGATTGTTGAAGCCTGCAGATACGAAGATGGACAGGTGCAATAAATGTTATTCGTTTCAAGCATTGCGATGGTAATCTATACCAGATCAGTTTGTGATAATCCACTTGGACAACGAGAGCCCCAAATTGAATTTAGATAATTAACGATGATGTGGCTTATAAGGAAATCAGAACGTGGGGTAGGTAGGACTATAATGTCAGAACATCTTTAACGCTCAATGTCATGCTTGATTACTGTTCTACTGAGCCAACCATCAGAGGTAATGATGCAGTTTTCAACCCAGTTCCAGGAAGACATTGCAATCACTACTCGACATCCATGAAATCCCTTATCAGATGCTCTGAATTCTAACCTCTGCATCGACACACTTACCAACACACCAATAATTCAAGTGACCAGGCACATTCAGGAATTCAAAGATTAGAATCTGATGGAACCCCATATCAGGATGTTTTCGAGAACAAAGCTACAAGACACAAATTGCTAGATACACGTCAGATGACCCATTCGTTTGATTATACTATCAGGTACCCGGCATGTATGCATTTGCAAGCAACTAAGATGTTCAGAAATGGGTAATTATAAAGAATTTAACAGGAAAGTACAGGGAAAAAAAAGAAAGGCAGCAAACATCTCTGCAGAATTCTTGGACACAATTATGACTAATACTATCAGGTACCCCGTGTGTATGCGTTTGCAAGCAACTAAGATGTTCAGAAATGGGTATTATAAAGAATTTAACAGGAAAGCACAAAAAAAAATAAAGGCAGCTAACATCTCTGTAAAATTCTTGGGAACAATTATGAATATCAACTAACCATATGTACACTCGATTAAAATAAAACAACTGAAAGAGAAAAGACGACGAGACCACAGATTACACTAAACAACACTGGATGAATCAATGGAATCCCCTTGAACCTCTGGACTGATAAAGCTCCAATCTACTTTTGGCCTCCTCTAGCAAAGGGTTCAACGTTGGGTCTTGGGTCAAGTGAGTTTGCTTGATTGCCCATTCTAGGACAGTGAGCACCTCAGCCTGTGCAAGCTCCTCGCTGTCTGGTACATGAAGGGCAATGTAGCACAGGAGAGGCAATGCTGAGAGTTGAACGATCTGTTCACCAAAATACACAAGCTGGATTAAGTGTCTTGCCCCTCCTGCGCTTAAAATGGCCTTAGAGTGATCAAGGTGGAGATAGTTATCCGAGCAGGCAAACTTAGTGAGGGCTAGAGAAGCTTCCCGAGAAACTTCAGCTTCTCTTTCATCAAGAAGTTTAACCAATGGACCAATCATCCTTGTTTCTGTAGCCCGAAATGTCTTTGCTAGATTCCCAATGGCCTTAACACAAGGTATCAGAAGGTTCGAATCAGCCTTCTCAATGATCCTCAATAGTTGATCGATAACAGCTTTGCAAGCATGTGAATTAGGCTTGAATGCTGATCTTCTCAGATCAGTATCTTTCTCAGCCACCGCAGTGATCTCCATCAATGCCATTGCAGAGTTGTATTGAACCTCTTCTGACCCTTTTTCTAAAAGGACTGCAAAGCACAGAAGCGCTCTTGATTCAGTTATACTACGACAAATTGGAGAGTTTCCCTTGGCTAGATGCCAGAGTGCCCTTGCGGCCATCGCTTTCATATGGGCTTTGGTGGCAGGGTCTTCAAGCTCTCTCCCCTTCAGACTACCTCCGGAAAGTGAATGACTTGGATGATGGTGTGGCTGATTATTTTGCTTCATATTGTTGTTGTCATTGCTCTTAGAAATATTGGTTTGAATTGCACCATTGCCATTCAGTCCTTGTCGTTGGCTTGCCAGCTTATTGGCAGCGTTCATTGCTATGGTGTTGGTAACCACATTGTGCAATTGATTTGCAACCTGATCTCCCATAGGATGAGCAATTTGACTATGGTCATCGTCAAATGAGGGCTTGCGCCTATGATTAGGAGCTGTAGAATTGTTACTTGCCACAACAACAGCATGAATTGAAGTGGCCTTTTGGCTGGTAATTGCATACTTACTGTGCTCTCGAACTGTCTCAAACGCAAGATGACCAACCAACAAGCGAATTATGTTATGCTGGGCAAACAAATCTTGGCACGTGGGATATTTCCCTGCAAGTTCAGAAACAGCCCAAGCCACCACAGCCTGAACTTTCATAGGACCTTCTTTGAGTATTTTGGCAAACACCGAACAAACTCCAGCGAGAATCATATGCTCCACGCTTTCCGGGTCATGCCCCAATAGCCCAATTGCTCTTGCAGCGTTCTCTTGACCTTCCATCTTCCCCTCCTTGATCAATTTCAACAAGGGAGGAACCCCACCTTCTTCAATAATTAATTTTCCATACCGATCATTGTCTCTCGCAAGCGAAACAAGCGAAGCTGCAGCATCAGATTTATCCTCAAGCGACCCATTATAGAGGATTGCAATCTGTTCCCATATCAAACATAGGATCGGCTCATTAGCAGCTATAGGAGGTAACCCCAAGTACTCATCATCACGATCATCGGCCGATGCCGATACTCGCAAAAGCCAAGACACATCACCGATTGAGTTCTCCAACTGAGAGGACATTTTGCGGAATTGGGTAGTGGGGATTATGGTGAAAACTCGCTTCATGAAACCGTTGGCCCGACACTTGAGCACAAGGGCAAGAGCTTTGTCGAGAACTTGTTCGGTGTCGTCGATGATACGACGCGTGGGTCGCTCGTAAAGGTCAGAACTGGCACGAGCAGCTTGTCTGAGTAAAGCAACGAGCTTTTCAGTCTTCGATTTGAGCTCCCCACACTCCTGCTTAAATGAACTTGCCTCATCTGCAGCTTTGATCACTTGGTCAGCCAACTGAATCGGCTTTGCCAAGATTTGTTTCACCAAGTCCGCCATGGCGGACCAATACCCAGATCGAAATTCCTCAAAAAGATCGCTTCTTTGAAGCAGAAACCGATAAAAGCACCTATATATCTTCAACAAAGAAACTTTAGAGCGAGAGAGAGGGAGGACTTACTGTGCTCGTTAGGCTTGATTGGCGGCGATAATTGAAGGGCAAGAGGGAAAGAGAGAGTTGAGGAGATGAGCTGGAAATGTGGAGTATAATTTCTGCCAACACTCAAAGATACCTAGAAATCATGATAATTTTTGTGAAGCTTGTTGATGGGTTAAGATTAAAGACTTTGAAGAGTCCGCACTGTGAAGTCCTCTGCCTGGTCTTCGTTGCACCTTCTTATTACATATCGTCCTTTTACTCGCGTAAAGTAAAAGGTTAAGTCATAAATGTCTGAATATTAAGCGTTCATTTAAAATTTTTGTACGTTTTTTATTTTTAAATTATAACTAATATAGTATTAAATATATCTCAGCCTTTACTTTTTGATATTTCATATTATGACTTCTAAAATAATTCATCTTCATATCCTAAATAATAATATAATTAATTGTACTAAAATTTTAATTTTCTAAAAAACAATATCTAAAATTTCAATCTAAAATTTTTAAGGTGTTGAGAATAATCTAATTCACTTTTTGTGAATTATTAAATTATATTTAACAAATAATTAATTTTTGTGCTTTTCTAAATGTTAAAAATAAAAGTAAGTTTAAATATTTTCGAATTTTGTAAAGTACCTCAAAAAATTTAGAAAAAAGAATATAGTTGATAGGATTTGGTAAATGCATCGTCTCTGCCTCTTGACGTGGGTAAAAGGTTTCTATGCAAAAAAGGTTTTTTTATATTTGTTTGAATAAAGATATATTTTCAGATCTTAGTTATGTCAAGTGCGAGTCCAGATATTTTATCCAGTTTTATGATATTTTATTCTGTCCCATGAATCTTAGTCATTTATTTATGTGAGTTCCGCGTGAGTCTCACATAAATAAATACGAGACCTGCATAAATAAATGACTGAGATTCATGAGACAAAATGCAGGGCAATTACTATTAGACTAATTTATATTAATTTAGCTGGCGATGCCCAATGCCCATGTTGGTCGTGTCAACCACGACTCCTCTTCCTCATGATTTTCATATTCACACAATTTTCTTCTTCCCTTGTATCATTAATTCTTCTTTTCTATCTTCTTTTGGATCGTGCATTCTTCCTTTCTTTATTTTTTCTGCACGTTGTGATAGAGTTCATGTCTTCTCAATGATGCCAACAAAAAAACTTAAAAAGGAATACAAGTGCAAGTCTAACCTTTCTTAACCTTTTCGGTACAATTGTGCATGCGAATTAGGACACCTACTCGGCAACGGAAGCCACTACATGGCCAAAATATTGTTTTGGCTTTCGTGGTTGTGACTTGTGAGTGGCTGCTTCATGGTCGTTGCAAATATTGTGTCTTTACATGTATGAGAAGTCATTGTTTCAGCGTCTCAAAGAAATTTATTTTTTTTCTTGTAAATTTAAAATTTTTTAATTGTTCATACATTTTAGTAATTTTTAATATCTGTGTTACAATGGTTACAAGAGATAGTGTGAAGCCCACAAAAAGAAAGAAAGAGCCCAACTTTAACAAAACTAACCCAGCCCATAAAAACAATTTAAAACAGGAGAGAGTATAAATTAAGAAGACAACAAATGAGTAATAAGAAACTCAATGAAAAGTCGTCGTCTTCTTCTTCTCCATTCTTTTTAGGGGGTAAGTGCATAAAAAAAATCATATTTCTCCTGCATGTGTGAAGCTTTTCCCATGTATTCGCTTATTTTGTTGTTTTGTAATAAATTTGTGAGAAAATTGTGGAGAGTAGCAATCCAAAAATTTCTTGCAAAAGCATAAAACTTCATATAGGTAAAACTTGTTCAACAACAATTCTATGCCTTTTATTTGTGATTTTTAATCATCCTAAACTAATTTGTAGCGGGAAAGTATATTGTGATTGTTTGCGACAATACTTTTAAAGTTATGAGAAAAATAAAAATAGAAAAAAGATGGTTGAAAAATGAAAAAAAAGGAGGTAGGAGAAGAAGGGAGGGTGAAGAGGAAGATACATAAGAAAATTTTAAGATATATTAAGACAAAATAGGAAAGAAAAAATTTAAGGGTAAAATTGAAATTTAATTCCTAGAAGGGTATTTTGTAATAATAAAAAGAGGATAAAATAGGTTTTTAGATAGTTAAGAGTATTTTAGCAATTATGATGGTTAGATAAAGTAAGGATATTTTAATAATTAAGAATAAAGTGGAAAAGAGAATAATTTTGGATTATTAAGTATAATTGGGTTTAAAGAATTTCTTAAATAAGTCTAATAAATTTTTGTAATGTATGTCCGAATGATGGAATAAAGAGTATGTTAGACTTATCAATTAGTTGAGTCCAAAAATTAGGTAAGGGTAACCTTAGACTGTACTCTTAGAATAATGCACAAGTCAAATATGAATAAGTGATGGCTAGGTACCTGTCAGTGGAGTAGGTGCTATGGCATCCTGAGACCTATGATAAGTGGTATTGGAGAGGTACTAAAGTGATACCTAGATATCCTAAGTCTTGAGATATCCTATGTCGATAGCTAGATACTGGAGTGGTGCTGGAGTGTCAGATTAGACTGAGGAATTGAGGTACTATATGTAGATATTTATACGTCTAATCAATTTTCCACTTAGTGAGTGATTATGATGAGTGGAGATGAGCTGACAGACATTGAATATAAGCCAACTAGGTTAAGCAGAGCCTAGACATATTCGGTTAATAATAAGGTAAAACATAAATGATAGTAATAAAATAATAATATTATTAATCATTAATAATGATAAAATTTTAGAATTTTTTTGA
This sequence comes from Erythroxylum mucronatum, assembly GCA_027563825.1. Taxonomy (NCBI): domain Eukaryota; kingdom Viridiplantae; phylum Streptophyta; class Magnoliopsida; order Malpighiales; family Erythroxylaceae; genus Erythroxylum; species Erythroxylum mucronatum. Next base: position 19,199,725 of record JAOSBP010000204.1, read on the forward strand.
ATGCCTAGATAGGCTGATTATTGTTGTGTATTTTAGTATTATATATATGTTTTAATCATTTAACTTTTTTATATATATAATGTTAGTGTTATGATCTAGAAGTCAATCATTAGATGATTGTATTCTAACAGTTATGTTTATGAATTGAATGGTTTATATCATTTTGTTATATGAGTTTTCATTATTTATGGATTATTCGAGTTGAGGACTTGGATTGTAGAACTCTGTTATGAAAATAATGATTACTCTAAAATGTCACTAATCTTGGTAATTAACATGGAAAATTAATTGACCACTAAAAGATTAGTGTGTGAATTAAATGATTGTGATATTCTCCGAACCATTCGATAAGGAGTTATCGGTTTAATCACACAGATATATAATGGAGATTATGGTATTCGATAGATCCTAAATGAAGCATTATTAGGATTGTGTTTATGTCATTAATGTTTCATACATGTTTTGAATTCTATGGTATGAGATGTTCATTTTCTTGCATAAGAAATGTGCATTTGTTGGCATTGTCCAACGCTAACCGTAACAGGTAGCTATACAGATAATGCCACAGTATGCGTAACTTATGTAGAGGATAAATATTCATCAAGAATGTTGTTGTCCTTTGTATATGATATGAGCGATAATGTCTATGGGCCCTTGATAAATTAATATTATATGCATGCAATATAAGTAAGGAGTTAATCATATTTACGATTTACTTTGGAAATCAAGAAGGAATAAATTGGCAAGAATGATACATATTCCAATTTTGCATTTATTCAGGATATTATGTGACAAGAGAATTGACATGGGCAATTATTGCTTCAGGATTGTGATTTGTGTGCGATACTTATCTTCTATGTCATTTGAATAATTATAATTTATTTTGCTAGATACCACTTATGATGCATAGAATTAAAAGGGGTTTTAATTATATTGTCAACATGACATAGATCCCAATGGGTCATGCCAGAAAATATTTGATTAGAAAAAGGAAATTATTCTAGTATATCATATGGAGATATGAATATGATGATAAAATTAATTATAAGTGTTATAATTATTTTGGTCGTCATATGGTATTAAAATAAATGTTATTAGATAACAAATTTAATCCTAGATAAATTTGTTTGATATGTATGACATGCCATATAAATTTATTGCTCAACAAAATAATGCATATAAGTATATGGTATAGTTATATGGTAATTGGGTCAAATGTTTAAATTATTTTGAAATATGAGATAAATGGCAAAGTGGCTTTTTAAATGAGTATTCACATGGCCAACCTTGTAAGAACATAAGTTGTCCTTGAAATTAACATAAAGATGTGTTTAAAGCCTTATAACTAAGTTGCCCTTTTCACAATGTTTTTGGCTTTATATATATAAGGGCTTTTTGAACAATTAAAAGGGCTTTTAATTACCCCTAATTTGTCCAAAGGGAAAAAGGATTTTTGTGCCTTTTGGTGTTGTTTTTCCAGTTGTCGTTTTTCATCTTCTCCCCATGGTTTCAACTTTTTTTTCCTTTCTCTTTTGTCTTCTTCCAAGCTGCCGATTTTCTTCACCCTTTTTACAAGACCCAAAAAGCTTTACCATTTAGCTCATGTGTTGAGCATTCAATCATCAATCTTTTTGTTTATTCTGGGGATTTTACTAGGGTCAAAGATAAGCGATTGAAGTACCATCTAGCATTGGAAAACATTAGGCTTTCTAATCAATCTTTGGTAGAAACCTTGGAGTGCATCTTATTTAGTGCAAAGGAGGTGAAGTCGTGAGCTAGGAGGTGGAACCGTGAGATCTTCTATTTGGTTTGGAGACTAAGTTCAAGGTATAATGGTTTATATGCTTTGATTTGTGCTATGTTGGTTTATGAATTGGTTATAAGACAAGATCTTTTGGGTTCTTATTGGTTGTAAAAATTTTGTTTTAACCACTTCAACCCTCACAAAACTGACATTAGGTTATTTGATTTTAAAGGTACATTTTATTACCCTTACTCTCACTCCTTGCCATTATATTTTTTTAGGAGATAAAGAGATTGTCGATAACCCTAGTGCACGTGATTGACATAGTGAAGTCCATGTGGGGCCAACAAATTAAATTGAGTAAATTTTTTATTATATATACTTTTGATTGTGGCACTTCAGATAGTTGTGCTTGTACAGATAATTTTTGTGATTGACGAACTTCATTTTTGGGAATAATTAGGATTTTGGTAATTAATGATATAATTAAGAAATAATTTGGATAAATTATGGTCTAAGAATTATTGAAGCGTCACATTTAGGTGGTATCAGAGCGTGTTTACATTTCTAAGGACAAATTAAGTATAAAAAGCTAATGATATGTTCTTGTCATACCTAAGATAGTTTTAGGAGAGGATATTGTTAGCCTAAAGTTACTTAGGGTATCAGGTAATTTGATCTGTGCTCCAGATGTGTCTGATCAGGGGAATGTTAGAGCGAATCAAGTAGGAGGAGACATCTCAGATGATGTAGTAGGTTGTTACTGCGATTCCACCCTAAGGTGATTCTAAGGTAGACCACAACTATGAGTGGATTTATAAGATGAGTGCGATGGAGTTTCGAGGTACTACTGATATTGAAGAGATTGAGGTATGGTGTGAGTAGGTAGAGTTAGTTTTAGACTATTTGGAGTGTATTTTGAAAAAAAAAGCTTGCAGTATATTGTTTCACTGTTTCAGGGCAACACACTAACTTGGTGGAAGTCAACAAATAGATATCATGAGGCACGAGAGATGACTTATCATGAGTTCCAATAAAAGAGTTTAGAGACAAATATACTCCGCAAATATATGGGGATCCTGGTTCAAACAAAGGAGAAGTTAGTGGCTGAGTATAAGGCTCACTTTACGACTTTATCTAAGTATACATTAGAGGCTGTGGCCAATCCATAGGATAGATGTCACCAATTTGAGTAGGGTTTGAGGACTGAGATTCATTTGGTTTTGGGAGCTGTTACTTTTGATTTCAAGAAGTTACTAGAGACTACACTCAAAGTAGAGGATGTGATAGAACAAGGCAAAAGGAGAGGAGAGCTAATGATGCGACCAGAAAGTCATTATAGAGGGGAGAGTCAGTTTGTTAAGAGGGGAGTTAGTCATTCATAGTCTACTGGTGTAGAGAGATATAAGAGAGCTGATGCAATATTGAGCAATAGTGGTAGTTTCTACAAGTTCGGTGGAGATCAAGGAGTTGGTAGGGATTAAGGACAACATAGCACTATTAGTGTACCATCGGTTGGATCATAAAGAGGGGTCAGTCAAAGGTTTAGAGGACCTTTCAGTAGAGAAGTTGGAGGGTTATAGAGTAGTGTTACTTGTGAGAGAGTTCATAAAGAACTATGTTAGGGACCCACTAGGATTAGTCAAGCTTGATATATTTGTAGAGAGGGGAAATTTACAGAAAAGTTGTTCAATAGTCTGGAGAAGTTCAAAAGTGAGCGCAGAGGAGACAATACGTGGTTAGAGTGGTACCTTTAATTTACATAAAGGTTTAGGTAGAACTAGTAGTAGAGGCGATGGTAGAAGAGTTAGACGCAAACCAACAGTGGGTATATGTTCTAGTGGGACGTCCTCAGCATAAAGTCTAACTCAATCGAGGATATACCATATTAAGAAGACAATAGATAGGTAATCAAAAACCTAATGAAAAAGTTGTCTTCTTCTTCTCTATTTTTTCCCCAACTAGTAAGGATATAAAAAATATACAATCTTTCTCCTGCATGTGAAACTTGTCTCATATATTCCATCGTTTTGTTTGTTTTGTAGAAAATTAGTGAGGAAATTGTAGAGATTAACAACCTAAAAACCTCTTAGAAAGGCACATAACTTCATATAGGTAAAACTTTTATGACAACAATTATATGCCTTTTATTTGTGATTTTTTAATCATCCTAAACTAGTTTATATTTAGGAAATATATTGCGATTATTTGGGACAATAATTTTGAAGCCATGAGAAAAATAAAAATGGAGAAAAGCTGGTTGAAAATGAGAAAAAAGTAGGTAGGAAAAGAGGAGCGAGTGAAGAAGAAGATAATTTAGTAAGATATATTATTAAGGGGAAAATAAGAAATGTAAAAATTTAAGGGTTTAATTCCTAGAAGAGTATTTTTGTAATAATAAAAAATGAGATTAAAATAGGACTTTAAATAGTTCAGGGTATTTTAGTAATTATGATGGTTAAGTAAAATAAGGATATTTTAATAATTAAGAATAAAGTAGAAAAGAGAATAATTTTAAATTATTAAGCATAATTAGGTTGAAAAATTTTCTTAAATAAGTCTAATAGAATTTTATAATGTTTAAGTACGAAGGACGAATTAAGGAGCATATTGGACTTATCAATTAGTTGAGTCCGAAAATTAGTTAAGAATAATTTTAGACCGTACTCTTATTATAACGTATGGTTCATAAAACTTTTAATTTTTAATTAATACATTTTTTATATTAAATCATATTTTGAATTAATCATTAATTAAATTAATGAATAATTACATATATATATATTTCTAAAATATATAAATTGCGTATTTATCACATAAATAATTAAGAAAGTACAAAATGTTTCACATTTATATCTGTCATGTATTATAAGGACTATCACTTGATAATTCGGCGAAAATTTGATAATTAAAATTTTTCATTGTGTATGAGTATAATTAAGTATATTAGGATAAATAAATCATGTTGAAGAAGTTAAATAGATACTGACTTATAATAAGTTGAGAATAAATTGTATAAATTATGAATATATGGCTTGCTTAGGATAGGTTATATTCCATGGTCATAAATTGATGAATGGTTTAAATATGAATGAGCGATGACTAGGCACCTGTCTGTTGAGTAGTTATCGGGGCATCTTGAATATCGGAGATGTCTTGTGTCTTTGTATTCCCACTCTTAATTATTGTTGCATTTTCTTAATGCATCACGAAAATTTTTGTTTATAAAAGTGGTGTTGGATATACTAAGTCTTGCTATAGTTTGTATTGAAGCATAATATTCTTTTCACTTAGTCATTTTGTTCCCTCTTAAAGAATAAATGTTATTTATTTGTAATGAATGATAATATTTTTTGTACATAGGCGTGGTATTGGATAAATAAAATACTAGTATAATTTGTATTGAGGTAAGGTATGGTTTGTACTAAGAGATGCTATTTCTATTTTTCACTTAAGCTGTTACTTATTTTAAATGTGTTATGGTAATTTTTATACATGATTGTGGTATTAGATGTATTGATCTTGGTATATTTTGTATTAAGCATGACATTTCTTCCACTCGTTCATTATATTCTCTTTTAAATGTGTAGGATAACTTATACATAATGAATGATGGCATTTTGTATGCATATATGTGGTATTGGATAAATAGATTCTTTGTGTAGTTTGCACCAAGTCAATTTATGATTTATACTAAAAAATGATATTCTCATTTTTCACTAAAACTATTATTTATTTTAATTCATCATGGTAATTTTTGTATTTAGTGGTGGTATTGAAAGTACTAAATCCTAGTATAGTTCAAATTGAGGCATGATATTCTTTCCACTTAGTCATTTTATTTCTATCTTAAAGTGCAAGTGTCATTATATGGGAGAAATAGATTACTAGTGTAGTTTATACTGGGTTAGGGAATGATCAGTTGTAACATCCCACCCTCAATTGGAAGGGTAGAATGGTAATTTGGCATAGGATGTGATAGATTGGAATGAATTAGGATTGTTCATGCATTATAAGATTGGTACTGTACTTTTGTGCACCTGACATAACTGTACATGCATACATGACATTCCCGGTTTTCGTGCCTAATGTAATTTTATTGTAATTAACGTGGTTATTGGGTTTGAAAAATTATTCTGAGTGCGCCATTGAGTGTTTTATATTTTAAGGGATTTTTTCGGAGAAAATTTCCGGACCGGAAAAAAATCGCCAAGTGGCGAACCGGTCGATTTTTGGTAGCGAAAATTGCTACCCAATGGCACTGTAATATTGGGTATATTATTTTGGGATTAAAATGAGGGCCATTGGAGTTGATTGGGTTAATTTTTGATTAGGATTAATTAATTAAAGGTTATTAAGTTCATTACTTTGACTTTTCTTCTTTCATTTTGGCCTAATCCTAGTGTGACACCTAGCCTTCATTCAATGCTTCCTTATCTCCCTCCCACGGTTTTGCTTTATTTAAAGAAGGAAAAGAACTTTGGTTGCTTAAAATTTAGTTCAACCGAAACCTACTTTTGTTTCCTCTCCTCTCCATCGTTTTTCTTCTTTAAGGAATTCCTTCCTCCAAAACTCAAGAACTCTTCTTCTTACAACCAAGTTATGTTCTTGCCATGGAGAACCTACACATGTATGGTGTTAGAAGTGAGTGGAGAAGTGGTTGAGGTAGACTAGTAAGGAAAGAAT
>JAOSBP010000204.1:19246374-19256441 GCA_027563825.1 Erythroxylum mucronatum
GTCAATGAATGCAGTGCAATCCTATCAATCTGTCCCAATTACGAAAATACCCTTGTTAACAGTAACGGGATGTTACATCAAATGTTAGAGAACAATTTGTAGGTGAAGTCAAAAGTCATGGAAACAAGTACGAAGAGTGCTCATAACGTTTGTAAAAAATTATAGAGATAAACCTAGAGAGCATTTACAATGTTCGAAATAGTTGAGAAGAAATATAAACGTGCAAAGACCTAGTCAAAGACTAACTCTCCAGCAAAAAATAAACAAACTTAGCTAAAAAAGGATAGAAAATAGCCCATCTCAAATCGATGACCCACACCCACACCCAATCTGGCTCGGGCCATACTAGGTAGGCAAGCGACAATTGGCCCAAGTCCAGCCTCTTACCAAAGTATCATGAGATAAGTTACTTAAGCCTTGGCAAACACTCCTCTTAATATAAAGACTAAAAAATGGTTTATATCCACTAATATGGACAAGAATACAACATACGTGGAAAAAAATGTTTTGGCTAAACAAGTAAAAAGGGAGACTTAAAGAACCATTTATCCAATAATCCCCCATTCAATGGCTTGCTAACTTCTAAATTTTCTGGAGAAAGAAAGTATATATATTTAAGTATCAATATCTTTTGATTGACATACTGTGTAGTGATGTGAGGCAACAACATAATTAATAAAGTGAATTTCTCTTAAACTTTATAAACTTAGGATGAGACCCTCATATCATATATTATACCCTTAATTTCTGTGAGTTCTGTGATAAAAAGAAAATAAATCACAACAAGTGCTTTTTATGGTCATGGCACACCTTGGGTTCTCAGAGTGTTCTAGAAAGATTGTCCAAGTCTTCAATAGAAGATAGCCCCACCTTCGTACCCAGGTAATTGGTTAATCTAAGTCTATCACCCTATAGACTGCCCATTAAGGGTTATAAACTATTAAAGGCCAATATGACCCAACCTCTACAAAATTGTATCCATAAGTCCATCACATTAAGACCACCATAATGGCTTATGGATCTTAGAAAAATCAAGAGGTGAATCAATCAAGTATGTCTTTCTACAACTACCTAAATAATAGGGCTATAGATTCATTAAGAGTTTGAGGACCAACCTCATAACAACTACACGCCATGGGGATGGGAATGTTGTACATATTGAGAACTCATAAGGCTTTGTTCAACCATAATATGTTATCCACCATATTCCCTCAATCTATAGGCTTAAGCCCTATCTCCCTTAATGATTCAAGATCCTTTAATGAGAGGTTTTGTCAAGTTCCTTTCAGATCTTGCATATTCCAAGGAATTTGCTCCATTTTTTGAGTTAGTTGACTGTACTATATCTAATATGTATGTGTCTTCTCTTGCCGTTGTACATGATGTTTATCTATCCTAATGGCATCTTGCAAATCACAATGTAGGAAAACTGATACATTTGATTTCCCCTATAATAGCATATCTTCCAGCAAGTTCCTCAACCATTCGGCTTCTTGGCCTACCAACTTAATAGCAATAATTCAAACTCCATAGTGGAGTGCTATACATATTTGTTTCACATATTTCCAAGATATAGTAGCTTCACCCAAGCTAAAGACACAACCACAAGTAGAGCTAACTTCATGGTTATCAGACATTCGAATTGCATCATAAAATCCTTCTAAAATAACAAGAAATTCACAAAATGCAAACACCAATTCATAGCGATAAAGTGCACTCTGATGCTTTCTACTTGAGTTATGAGAATAATGATCCAATTTAGTAATAACATAAGCTATGTTAAGTCTAGTATAATTCATGAGGAACATAACACTTTTTATAATTTTAGCGTACTTGGCTTGTGTAATACTAGAACCTTTGTTCTTTTTGAGAGATATATTAGAATCATAAGGAGTTGTCATGGTCACAACATCAAAGAAACCAAAAATTTTCAACATTTTTTCAATATAATGGGATTGACATAAAGAGAAGTCATTTTCGATGTTTCTCATTTTAATACCAAGAATCACATAGCTTCTCTTAAATCATTCATATCAAATTGAGAAGATAAAAACATTTTAGTCTCATTGACAACATCCACATCAGTACAAAAAAACATTATCCTCAATATAAAGGCATATAATCATATAATTTTATCCAATCATTTTTTTAATAAACACTGGAATAAGACGCATTCATAATATAGTCATTGCTTACTAATGTTCGGTTAAACTTCTCATGCCATTGTTTAAAAGCTTATTTAAGACCATAGAGGGATTTTCCAATCTTACACACCTTGTTCTCTTAAGCAGGAATCACATAACCCTCAAGTTGTTCCATATATATATTTTCATCTAAGTCACCATTTAGAAATGTAGTTTTCACATCCGTTTAATGTACTACTCTGCCATAAATGGCAGCAAGCATGAATAGAGTTCCAATTGTAGCATTTTGGTCACATAAGAGTAGGTCTCAAAATAGTCATTGCCTTTCTTTTGGTTATCACCTATAACTAACAATTTCACTTTTAATTTTTCTATAGTTCCATTAGACCTCATTTTCTTTCTAAAGGTCCATTTACATATAATTATTTTACAACCTTTAGGTAAATCAACTAAGTTCCATGTACAATTTGTCATTATTGAATCAATCTCACTTTTAATGGCTTCTTTCTGAAAGTTAGCATCTATGGAAGTCACTATCTCTTCATATATTTTAGGATCTTCCCCAATTAAAAAAAAGAGACAATGTCCTTATTTATTCTATCAAGATCATAATTTTCAGCTAAGAATGTAGTAACAAATTCTGATCTAAAACTACTTTAAATTCCTTGCCTCTTACTCTTCTTAGGTTTATTTACATGTTCATTTGAAACATAAGTAGAAGCAAACAAAGAAAAAGGCACATAAACAATATTAGAGGACTAATAACATTTCTAGCATCATTTTTCTTTAATGGAAAGATACGTTCAAAATATTATGCATCTCTAGATTCATAAATAGAATTATCAGTCAACGAAATGAATATATATACAACACTATTTTGAGCATAACCAATAAACATAATCAAAGGTCTTAAGCCCAATATTTATCTTCCAAAATCTGCAAGCCAACTTTGGCTAAAGAGATCTACAACATATTATGGACATATCAGATAACACCTAAAAAGTATACTAAAGAAATGACTTTTAGCCTGACAATTGGTGTTGAAGCTTTAATTCCTATAAAGTTGAAATTACTAAGTATAAGGTTCAAGTGCACAAATATAAAGGTAACAATGACCAAATTCAAAATGAACTTGACTTAATTGAAGAGTCCATAGATGTCGCAAACTTGAGAAACAAAGCATACCAACAAAAGGATAAACATTAAACATTCATAAGATAAAAGTTAGCACCTCTATTATGAGGACTTGGTCTTAAAAAAATCAAATTTCTGAAAGATGAAAATTTTTTAAAGCAAAATATCTCAAAATTGGTCAACACCATACCATATAAACAATGTTATTAGGCCTAGGAGTTGCAAACTTGAAAAGCTTGACAAATCAGAGGTGCCCCGCATTAGAAATAGAATTATATGAAGAGGTATTACCATTAGGCTAAGTTCCAAAAATCTTATATGTACAAGTAATAATTATCAATAAAGCATCTCTTTTTGTTTCTCTATCTAATTGAAACCAAGGAACCAAAAACAAAGCTTTAAGTCTAGCAGAAGTTATTTTAACTATATGACTTAAAATAAACACTTATAGATATGAAAGATATCGGTCTAGGAGAAGTCACTTTAGCTCTCTAGATCACATAAAAAACCTACAGATCTAAAGCCTCATGTTTAAGAGAAGTCATTTAAGCTCCCCTATCTTCATGTAAAAACATAAAGTTTTGAAAGCCTTTGGTCCATAAAAAGTAATTCAAACTCCCTGACTTAAAATAAAACATGCAAGTCTAAAATCCTCAAGTCTTGAGAAATCATCTCAACTCCTTGGCATACAAAGAAAATTTTTACCAAATCAAATAATCAACAAACCACCAGGTATGTGATCATCAAGTTTAAAGCTCAGTAAAAATAAATTAAGACATTGGAGCTAAACTCGATGTTCCTATCATATCTGTAATAATTGGAGCTAGAATTCACAACCTTATTATTAACATGTTAAGTTGTTTTTAATTTTATTAAGAAATTGGAGTTAAACTCCACATACCTGATATTTCTAGGTTAAACTTTTTGAAATGTTGTTAAAACGTAGAACTACACTCCACACCTTGCCATCGACGAATTAAATTTTTCAAAACTTTGTTAAGGTATTGAAGCTAGATTCCACACCTCTACCATCAATAAGTAATGCAAAATATATTTGAGTCAATAATAAAAATAGACATACAACATATATCATAAAACAACATTTAATAAATAAAAAAAGTGCTAAATATGCTCATAAAATTAATACATTTACAACCCTGCATACAAAGGTAAAGAGTAAAGAGAAAAAAAAGAGCCTAGATAAAGAATGGTACGTTATCAAATGAAGCATGGTTGTTGCCATTAAGGTTGGATTATCCTCCACTAGTAGTATCAGTGATATCAACTTTGCCATTTGTGCTATAAAACTCACCAACATCCTTAACTTGAGTACACTCAACATCATCAATGCACTAGTAATATCCAAGTTTGTGAATGAAAAGTATGGATACTTCTTTTATATACTTCCTTAGAAGCCTATAATATTATTACAGTGATGCTAATAAGATTATCTTAGTTCCAACTCTCGAATGACTTGGAACTATGATAATAATAGATAACAAAAATTGAAGTTGTCTCTCTACAAAATGTTCACCTATATATGAATCTCAATCATCTCACTCATAAGTCCTATGAACTCATACTTTAATACTACCATAACCTTCTCAAACTCTTTGAGATACTTGATTAACTATTCTTTAGTAACCTTCTTCTCCTTCTTAAACATATTGAGATCTCCACAAGCCTTTATGGCTCTATGCCTCTTGCTTCTCCTAGACAACCATGTTAAGTTCCTTGGCTTGTTTATCAAAGCTTAGAAAGGTGTTAGCTTGAAAAACATAATTCAAAGTTAAGCCTAAAAAAGGATGAAGCATAAAAATTTAAATAAACATTATCTTAGTAAGGTGTCTCCTAAAAAGTACATAAATATGGTCGATAAGTAAGTCCTCTACACTTTGTGTCTCTTTAGGGAGAACATCCATAAAAAAATTATAATCCATTTCCAACCTTACCAAAGATAGTATCAGTCTTCTTTAGGTTAAAGTTAGGACAGAAATACTCTTTTTTCGTATGGGAGTGTTGAGAATAGGTAGGTGACCATGTTCTCTACCGGACAAGAAGAGAAAGGAGGCAAAGACATAGAGATAACAGTGTTGGCATCAGGAGACTTGGCTCAATGAGGGTAATCTTGTTTTTGTGTCTCACCCTTTACTTCTTCCTCTCCGTAGAAGATGATGTTCATAAAGCTCTCATCTTTGATTCCTTAGACTTAGCTAGCATTTTCTATGAGTTCATGTCTATAGTCAAAATAACAAGAATTTTAGTAAAATATTTAAAAATATTAAGCAAATAATAATAAAGAAAATAAGCATATATTGATTTTTTTTTTGTAAGAGACATCCTAAAATCAATTAAGATTTGTTCACCAAATAGCTCCTCTTAAGATAGTAAAGTGTTGTTAGGATCTATAAGTCTATAAGATAAGAACTCTTAATAATACATTATCTATATCCCATTGTGGAAATCCCTAATCTAAACCTCTCCAAACTACCTAAATATTGGGTTGGTAAGAATACAAATTTTTCCTTTCAAAATTACAACAGCTTTAGACTCGTCAGCATTCAATAACCCTAGCTCAAGTTCATTTTTTACCGCCCATTTTATATCCGCACACACCTGCAATGATGTATGAACTTAAGTAATTCCAGATTGGGGATAGTTGTTGTAACATAAAATAATAAACTTAGCTCCAAACATATGTATGTAGCTAGATGACACTTTAGGTTTATCTCACTCAATATATTCTATATAAAGGGATGAAGAGGGAATCAAAATCTAAAATTGAAAACATTAAAAATAAAATCTTACCTAACTAAGTCTAGGATAACATACATAGTCGTCATGGTCATAGAACCTTAGAGATATCTTATCAGGGATTTGAAACTTCTTCTCCATCTTATCAAACTCATTAAAGTGTAATTTATTAGGCAAAGACATACTTTGAATTTCTTGTTATAGTCTCTAAACATTAAATCTAATAATGAATTTTAAATATGAAGTCCTTTATAAGATCTAATTAAGCCAATATTATAAGGGGAGGGCCTATTTTCTATAGGATACATATATAGGGTCTCAATAAACTTAGTGTGTTGGACCCAGGTGAAGGACCCACCAACTTCAGGTCCAAGTACCAGGTGGAGGACCTACCAACTTCAGTACCCCATTAATCAGTATTGTCCACTTTGGTTGCGATTCGACCTCACAACCAAAGCAGACAATACTGATTAATAGGGTACTAAAGTTGGTGGGTCCTCCACCCGGTACCTGGACCTGAAGTTGGTGGGTCCTCCACCCGGGTCCAACATTAAAAGGCACCTTTTAATGTTGGGCCCGTGTTTTGCGTACCGGGAAGAACAGGGGCCCTGTGTACCTCAAGTTTGCACGCGACCACAACCTTAATTAGTATTGTCCTCTTTGGTACTCGAACTCGAGACCTCAAGATTTTTTTGCAATCTAGCTGCACGCCTCTCACCATTGAGCCAAGGCTCAATGGTGAGAGGCGTGCATTTAAATGCAACAAAACCTTGAGGGGTCGCGAGTTCGATTCCCAGAGAGGACAATACCTTTGAGGGTTGTGGTCGCGTGCAAATTTGAGGTACTCCGGTACTCAAAACACGGGCCCAACGCAAAACACGGACCCAACATAAACTCTATTACATATGTAGCATGTTGTATTAACTGCTTCAACCCAAAATCGCATAGACAATTTTCTTCCATTCAACATAGATCTGGCAATTTCTTGAACTGTTATATTTTTCCTTTCGACAACTCCATTTTGTTGTGGAGTTTTAGGTGCTGAAAATTCTTGTATGATATCATACTCATCACAAAAGTCATTAAAGCTTGTATTTTCAAATTCCCTTCAATGATCTAATCGAATTCTCAAAATAGCCATATTTTTCATATTCATGACCTACACACATAGGCTTTTAAAAGCCTTGAAAGCATATGATTTTTCTTTCAAAAATGATACCCAAGTATATCTCGAATAATCATCAACACAAGTAAAAAAATATCTCATTCCACCAATGCTATCATATTGTTTTGCACCAACCACATTCATGTGAATTAATTCAAGTATGCGTGATGAGGTAACATGTCTAACCTTTTTGTGTGGCACTCTTATCTATTTATCTATTTGGCATACACTACAAATTTATTTCCCTTCTTTGTTCATTGTGGGTAGACCCTTCACAGCTTCCAATTTTGTCAACTTACTAACGAGATCAAAGTTTACGTGTCCAAGCTTTTGATGCCATAGATCAATGTTATTGTTGTGTGTGGCTGATTTATAGGTGGCCATGACCTGTAATATATAGCAATTGTCGACTGGTCGCTTGCCGCTCACAAGACATTCTCCTTGTTCAGTTAGCACCCTACGTTCATCATTTGTAAATTTAACTAACAAACTATCATTACAAAGTTAGACTATACTCACCAAATTAGCTTTTAGTCCATCGACATGGAGCACATTCTTGAGGGGAGCCAATCCATCCACTGATCCACACATAATGTTCCTCCACCAATCACCGAAGCCTTCTTTCCATCTCTGAAGATCACATGACCATCCATACAACTCAGATAATCGGTTAATTAATTCTTTTCCTTTGTTATGCGGCATGAATATCCACTATCAAAATACCAACCATTTTGCAAAGTTGCCTTTATTGATTTAAGAACCACGAGAGCTTGTAATTGACTCTTTTTAACCCAAGTAGATTTCAGTACTGAGGGTTAATGTTGAGATTTTTGTGAGGGATGTAGAATTCTTCGGCTTTGGCTTCTTTGAAACAGCAACTGCAGTAACAGGTAACATCTTGGCCTTATATGCTTGATAACTCCGCATAAATGACATGTGGGTACGAATCTTCGATTCTTTCTCTACGTTTCTTCTTCTCGGACAGATCTTGACATATCATTTTTCTCTTCATTCACCTTAGAGCACTCACCCTTATAGCTAATGCCTTAAAGATCTCCTTTAACTTTATTGATTTCTATTAACTTTTCTAATTTTTGTATGCCTCCATTCAACATTCTCAATTCCTTTTTGGTACTTACTAATCTCAGTCTAGCTTCACGAAGCTCATCTAATGCTAACATCAATTTCTTCTCTAACTTTTGGATGATATTCTTCATAGAGAGATTCTCTTCCTTCAACCTTTCATTCTTTTTACCCGTTTTCAGCCATTTTTCATACATAGCTTTACAAGCCTCATAAGTATTATCCTTTTTATCATTTAGGTCACTTTCATCACTGTCATAATCTGATATTAGCCCTTGAGCTGAGTTGTTTACGTTTTTCTCGAGATTTTTCGATTTCCCCCTTTTTCGTCTTCAGTTACTTTCTTCTCAGTTATTGTTAAGCAAGTAACTGAACTTTTGCTGTATAAAGCAACTAACGCTGTACCATTAGTGATTTCTTCACTACCGTATTCACTCTCATTTGTGATATCCATTCAGGATAGTTAGAGCCGTCCAACAGTGGTGGTCTAGTGATCGTTGCACCCTCTCTTGTAGCCATGTTCGCGAAACTCGGATCTGCACCAACTTGCTACGAAGTTCTAATTTGGTGACCCTGCTCTGATATCAATTGAAAAACTGTACAAGTGGTTGTTTCGCAAACTTTCTTATCTGTTTCTGGCAAACACAAATAACACAAAAATTAAAAGCACCAAATTAAGCGATACTAAGATTTGTTAATACAGTTCAACACACTTTGTCTATGTCTGTGGGGCCCTCACCTAGCTTAATCAATTTCACAAAAGCTTAATAGATTTATACAAGGCCTTACTGAGCCAACACCACTCAATCCTTGTAAGTATCTCTCAACCTCACCTCCCATGAAAGATTTTCACACCCGATAATACAACCGACTCGTGTTAACCTCGACAAAAATTTTTTCTAAACAACTTTTAATCGAAGACAGTTAAACAATCAACTTAAGTGGTCAATCAACTAAGAACAGAACAATAATACGCTTGGGATAAAAGAGAAGAACAACTTCCCGAAATAGATTTGAAAGTCATCTACACACTAAACTGATTCACGACAGTAGCACACCCAACTATTAATCCTTGGCATAAACCCACACATCATATTCAATGTCCCGACCGTGAGCCACAATGAAAAATCAACACCCAACCAAGACAAATAGTCGATCAACACTTATAGCAACCAATCAACCAAGTTTTTCAACGTGTACCAATCTACAGAACAACCAAGCAACATATAACTTCATGAGAGAATTCGATGCCTCAAACTTAGCTGTATGCTCAAAAAACACTAAAGATAGCTGTCAATTAACACACCAAAATGCCAGACCACTAAGACCAATGTTCATCCGAAAACCCTTAGCCACACTTCAGAA
Source organism: Erythroxylum mucronatum (assembly GCA_027563825.1). Classification (NCBI taxonomy): domain Eukaryota; kingdom Viridiplantae; phylum Streptophyta; class Magnoliopsida; order Malpighiales; family Erythroxylaceae; genus Erythroxylum; species Erythroxylum mucronatum. The sequence continues at coordinate 19,256,020 of JAOSBP010000204.1, forward strand.
ATTCCAACTGTACCCCTTAACACTTACACACTGATCACCACAATACATCTGAAGATAGACTCAAATTCAGTATATAATTCTTTCACAATTATAAGATTATCCATTGTGACTTTTTGAATTTAAGTTAAACAATAATAATATCTTATATGTCTAATTAATAGATAAAATGTTAAAACTAAATAAAAGAAAAACTATATACCTTAACAATCATAATAAATAATGATGGAGGTATTATTACACAATATTTTGGTATTTTGATCAAAAGCTGAACGTACGAAAACCAGAAAGCGGGAGAGAGGGACCTCCTCCATTTTTGAACCTGTCTCTTTCTCTCTCTCGTTATACGAATACGTCGTCGTCTCACAACTCTTCATCTCTCTTGCCGGCTACTGGATTTGTCAGATCTGCTTTTCTTTTCCCTT
>JAOSBP010000204.1:19259884-19275324 GCA_027563825.1 Erythroxylum mucronatum
ATAGAAAACACGCTTTTCTTGAAAAATTGATCTATTTTTTATTAATAAACATGTTTTCTAATTATTTTCTATTTTATAAAAAAAATTTCTAAAAAACTAGAGAATTTTCAGAAAGTAAACGCACCTCATTCGATTTTTCAGTTACAGCTATTATCAACTATACATTGACAAGTTCGGGTGCCCAACCAAAAAAAAAAAAGAAAACTTATTATGTATTTCTTTTCGTTTTGGATTGTTTTCTTATTTTTATCCCAAGTTTGGCATTTATATGTGAAGATTAACATGGCATTAATGGTGGTTCTGTGCTTTAGGATCCCATTTAAAATTATATTATGGTAGGGGAATTGTTCTCATGCATATGATAGTTCAGCCACAAAGAGGCCTCTTTGGTGAAATTGAATGGCCACTGAACTGCTCTGTAACATGTTTCCTGAGTTGAAACCTTCTGTTGACGATATCGAGAGACTTAGAAATTTGTCTGAAATGTCATTATCTTCCAATTGCCCAAGTGATAATGATCTGAAGTATAACCTAACATTTTAGAAAGACGAAATTTCCTGCCTGGGTTCCACATTCCAAGCCTATGCATAACGTTCTAGAAAATAAAGGTTTATGTGGACTTGTGAATGACAAAATTTCTTATAGTAAAACTACTTGTTTAAGGACTTTGTGTTTCAGGAATATAGAAAAGATATAGGGTATAGAATAGGGCAGTGAGGGATAGAGTATAGGTGGCTAGTATTACTGATAAGTTGAGAGAGAAAAGGTTTAGGTGGTTTTGGCATGTGTGCAGGATGCCCTTGGATGTCACAGTACGACGCTGTGAGCAAATAAATCTTAGTGGCTACAAGAGGAAAAAATGGAGGCCTTACAAGACCTAGAGGGAAGTGATAAAGAAAAATATATCAGAGTTGGCCCTCGCTGAGGCAGTGACTATAATTAAGAAAGTTTGGCGTGATAGGATAAAGGTAAACGACATAATTTAGAGTCCTCGCGCCTCACCCTTAACGCATAGGAAGTCCAACCTAATTTCTTTTTATGCCTTTGTGAGTTTTATTTTTTGAAGCGTAGGAGGAAAGATTCCTACGATAGACGTATCAAACCACAGGATTGTCGTACCCTCATGGTTGCTCAGTGAAGATTCCTAGCGTAACTAGCAACGAAAAAATCTTGTTGCAAGGGTGTAAGGTACTAGCAGATTAGGGTCAGGTATATATATATATATATACACATTCATATATTCTTTTTTTTGTACCTGCATCACTATTATTCTGTCACATCTGCATGTAGGTCTATCGGAAACAGTCTCTCTATTATGTAGAGATAAGACTGCGTACTATCAGACTTTTTCAGACTCCGCTTCGCTATAGAACTTTAAGATATGATAATGATGGTGATGATAATGTACATAAAAATCTATTATAATTTTATTACACTCGCCGATGATAAGCTTTACAAATAGAGGATTACTTTTGTTACTTTAGAGCTATGTGTCATTATTGAATCCTCAAAAGGACTCCAGCTTTTGTCAATTTTATTTATTGAACATATGGATGCTTACATAATATGACAGAAACATAATAATAGAAAAGGTAATTTGTTACCATTTTTTCCATCCAAATCGTCCATTTGCTGACAAGTCATGGTTATTATAATTGTTTTATAAAAAGTTTTAACAATCTTTATCATTATTATTTTATGTAAATATTATGTGAAACATTTAGATACAAATCATACATTTAATTACTATTAAAATTTTATTTTTAAAACAATTTTGTCAAATTGAAATATCGTATAGAACAATAATAACAACAACAATAAAATTTAATATGAATCTTGTTGCTTTGCAAGTTTTGGAGAGTCAATAGTACGTAACCTTGTCCCTAATTAGTGGAGAAACTATTTTCAAACAAAGTATGATGAAATATCATACAGACTAAATTGATAATTTAATTTATTAAAACACATGATTTTATAAAGTGGATTAAAACCTTTGAGCTTAATTTTAAGGAGAGATCATGCATCCTAAGGCTGTTCATGTCGTCACGGAACATTCTCGTCAAATCCTGTTTGCTGTTATCTCCGAAGTGTCCACGAAATCGTTCGTTAAAGAAGAGCCCACATGACATAATTATGCATTGCCAGTTTCCTTTTTCGCATTCCTGAGTGATTGTACAATTGGTATGAATGCGGATACAATTACTCAAAACTCAATAACGGTTTTGGCGATTTCAACAAGGCATACACTATTCCCTGCAAATCAGTAACTAATCTGAAAAGGAGTTGTAAATTGCTATACTTGTAATGTCCGTTAACTGATTATTGTGAATACTGAATAGTAACTTGAGATCTACCGTTGAAATAATAAGATCATCCCAAGTTCTTGGAGAAGAGAAGGGAAAAACATCTTAAGAACAAGAATAGGAAAAAGCTTCTGCAGTTATCAGCAAATTAGATGCAAGACACAACCATATAGAATAAGATCATCAAAAGGATCAATATTCTACTTTCAGACCAAAACTCGTGGCAACACGTACACACTTGTCTTAACGTTTCTTCCTTCCCTTTGAACTGTAAATATTCTACTTTCAGCCCATATTCATATATCATCAACCCTCCGGCAGACCAACTTCAACTAAGAGACCGATTGCCAGCAGAAAACTTAATTTGTACACCTTCAAGCTCGGTCGGAGAATTTCAAATCTTGTGTAATTCCCACATCTGTCTACTTAAAACTGTGCTTTCTGTTTTCTTAATATATATACAAACAGAGGCCGCAGTTCTATATACAGATCGGTGATTCTTAACTTATCTTTTTTGGTTTAACATGTCGATCATGTCTTTTCACTTGCTTTCTACGATTAGTTGCACTCGTTTACGATACCGGAGCGAGTCAACTCCGTCACCAACACTGGTCAGTCTCCCAATTCCGGCCTCTATAGCCCGAATACGAGGCGGTCAACGGCCAATTATTCCGTCGGAAAAGCTTGCTGTCATAAACGGCACGTTTCTCAGGATCGGATAGAGTAGAATACGCGGCATGAATCTTCTTGAACTCGTCGGCCGACGAGTCCTTCCGGTCGACGGCAGCCACGTCAGGGTGGCAGGTCCTCGCCAACTTCCGGTAAGCAGACTTGATCTCCTGGTTGTTGGCACCGATGGGAATTCCGAGAACTTCGTAGAGCGACGACGTGGAGGAGGCCATTTGTAAGTAATAAAGACTCGATCTTTGCTTGCAAGCAGCGGCACTTCCGGTGATTGAAAGCGGCCGGAACGTTGTACGTAGGGAGGGTGAAGTGGGAACGGCGGAGGTGACAACGACGGAGCTGAGAAACGGGGAGAGGGAGGCTGAGGCAGAGGCAGAGGCAGAAGCAGAGAGCATGGTAAGATACAGAGAGAGTGCAGTGACGATTCATATGTGGAAGCTTTGGCTTTGGGGTATATATAAAGGCTTTACTTTAAGGTAAGGGTAACTGTGGTTAAGTTCTAAGGCCAAGAAATTGTCAGCAGAAGATTTGATTGGATTTTAGAGGCTGAGTCATCCAAGGAGTGGCTTATCCTACTTTGGTTTCAGCTTTGATCTGCTGCTGACTTTTGATTCTGGATGTGGTGTCTCAGTGAGTTGTTCATTCCTTGTGACCATATTTTTCTTCCAATTATGAATAAGGACAAAGGTACATGAAAAAACACGGATCTCCTTCTAATTGGCGTCATCCACAAGGCTGTGTGAAATTCGTGTATTCCATATTCTAGATGGATAAAAACAAATCGGGAAGTGAATGTTCTTTGTTATTATCGTATACAAATGGAGAGCTAGATTCTTACAGTTAAGCATCAAAAAAATCAATTAATGCACAAACAGAAAGATCCCAAACTTTAACAACAATGTCATATGCTCGATGAACAAAAGATCAATATCTCATAACCATCTAGCTTAATTGATGAGATGTTTTCATGGGTCTTGCTCAAACTTTATCCTAATTACTTATTCCTAATTTGCTTATTGTTTCAAAACCTACAAGAATTACAAAAAAAGTATCAGTTTCTCTTTATCGGTGTACTATCAAGAAAAATGCTTTGAAAACATCCATACTTGCTTGCACGTTTATCCGTGGAACAGATTATTTGTTATTACTTTTATGATATCCTAGCCATAGAAATCTGTGGTGTAAAATCTTTTACTTCTGTGTGGTTATGAATGTTTTTCCTTGCAATACGACTATTCAATGACAATCTAGTCGCCCTTCTTTTTATAAGCGAATGAAGAGTTTTGGAGCAATTAAGTTTTGTTCTACTCTTGGAATTTTGAAAGTGGAAATTGGAAATTGGAAATTGGAATTCTTCAGTCATTGCAGACCCAAGATGTTAGCCTCCGTTGTTCTAGTCAAAGTGAAACACATTCTTCCCTTATTCGAAATTATGTTTCCCAATAAGTCAAACAACCGCTAATCCCTTTCTTATTTTCCAACTTTCCAATTGCCATATGATCTGTTATACATGTTAACATCTAAGACAAGTGCCTAAATGCTGGTTGGCTTGTATATGCCTTTCGAGGAAGGTCCACGACGAGCCCCTTAGTCTTGCCATATCGTCCGACCTCATTATAATCAATAACCACTAGAATAAGATAAGTTTATAGAAGTTTCAATTCGAATTGCAATCTTTCTCTGTTGATGATCTGACGTATTCTTTATATAAAATCAATCCTTACTAGGAATCTTCCTGATTTAAGACAATAATAAGCCCCTAAAATTTGCAAATTTGTTTCTCAGTTGATCGTTTGACATAAATAGTCATTCCACAAAATGAAATTTCCTAAATTAAAAACGTAATAACCATTAATAATCAAAAAGAGAAAGGGAGGCAAGTTATAATTATAAACAGCTTATTCCTATCGTATAGCTAAACTTTAGTCTCCATTACTACATCAACTATTAAGAGGGTGGTTGCTCACTTGCTTGTCATGGAGTAAAGAGTTAGAGCAGCTACTTCGCTCTGGAGTGGGATGGATTGAATGCATGAATCTCCTGGAAATTTACTCAATATTTCATTTACTTTATGTAGTGATTGGTTTCGGGTGCTCCAAAAGGATACCTAACTTGTTTCATGTCCAGGTAATATCTCTTCCCAATGTAAGGAAAAAAAAATCCATCTGCAAAAACTGAAGATCTGTTTAGTAATGGATCGATTTCAAGGTCTCAAACATGGAAATATCTAGACTTGGCTGTTGGACTTTTAATCATAAAAAGTAGGGTATACACTCTTCTAAATAATGTTTGATGTACTCCGTTTCTCATCTGCTCAACTAATTGCATGTATACATTTCCACATGGGATAATTGCATGTATCCAGACAGGATTGTACCTAACTAAAGAACAGCACGAAATGCGGCTTCATAATTGCATACAATTGGAACACATTCTTTAGAAAGATAAGGAGAACCCCAACTTTTGGAGGTAGTCTTTTCATTGTCACCGGTTCTCAAGGAACCATCTTTACGGAAGTACAAGAAAGTTTTTTTTTTTTTCGGAGAAAAAGTATAAGAAAGGTTCATAAAGGCAAATGCAGGAGGGAAATCGACCAGCACCACCTTCAATTCAGTATGTATCGACAATAAAGAAATGATAAAAACATCCAATGCAAGACACTAATTTCCCTTCACCTAAAATAGGATATATATACATTGGCTTTGCAGGTCTATTCCTCTGTGGCAAGGGTGTCTTTGTTGGTTTTGTTCCCATATTGGAAATAAGTGAGGGAGGGGGTTGCTTAACATGTATAAATAAACCCCCTCTCTCTTTCATTTAGTTCATCCAAAATCAACACAAATATTAACTCTTAGTTACTCATCCTTTAGTTAGCAAGGAAAATACTAAGAGTAGTAAAATTTTTATGAGTAATTTTTGGGGTGTATTGGGTTAAGGGTTTGAGATTGTGTGTAAACACTAGTGAGTTGATTGTTGAGTCTAAATACTTGTAAGTGTTGTTTTTTTTCTCCCTAATAAAAGGGTGTGCAGTAACTCCGGAGACGTAGGTACAATTTGGTTGAACTCCGTTATCAAATTTTGTGTTATGTGATTGTTCTATTGGCATTCTAGTTACGTGAAAATAGTTGAATTTTCTAACAATTGGTATCAGAGCTTTGGAGAAGTGAGTATGCTCTGTGGTCGCCATAATAGTGGATCTTCTACATCAGAAAACTTTCTTTGGATGTGTTGAAGCTTGGAGTTAGTATGCTCTGCAGTTGTCACAGGAGTGGATCCTCTGCATCAGAAAACTTGCTTCAGGTTGTGACAAATACACCGTGCACGTAATTTATGTAGAGGAGGTCGGGTTTTAAGTGGGGCAGTTTGTGACCCCTCCGCCCTTTCCTGGGATTTTATGTGGAATGGTAATACTATCTTAGGAGTCCGTTTGGCGGTCTTTCCTAGGTATTACCAAATCGGTTCACTTCACTAGTTGTTTACCTCATAGGAAACTAGAAGCTAGTGGGAGTGATGGCACCAGATGATATGCTCAACAAAATAGATAAGTTCGATGGCACAGATTTCGAATACTGGAAGATGCATATAGAGGATTATCTGTATCAGGAGAATCAGTTTCTACCGCTCTTTAGAAAGAAGCCAAAAAATATGTCAGAGGAAGAATGGGTTATTCTTGATAGGCAGACCCTTGGAGCAATTCGAATAACCTTATCCCGGAATATAGCATTTAATGTGTTAAAGACAAAAACCACAAAAGGCCTTATGGAGGAACTGACGGAGTATTATGAAAAATCGTTAGCAATAAACAAAGTACATTTGATGCGGCGTTTGTTCAACTTGAAGATGGAGGAAGGCACCTCTGTAGATCATCATATCAATGAACTCAACAAAGTCCTGAATCAGTTGAGTACTTTGAATATTGATCTTGATGATGAAATACAAGCTTTAATACTTTTGTCATCCTTCTCAAAGAGTTAGAGTGCCACAGTCACATTAGTGAATAACTCAATGGGAACCAACAAAACATTCATTAAATGCATTTACTGTACAAATCTTTGAACACCAACGTGAATATAACAAACGCCATGCAATTTATGATAACAATTATCAATAAATATAACACGGTTTTAATTTAGTATGATATTAACGCAAAAAACTTGGCTCTGATTGAAATTCAAGGATGTCAGTGGCCTGATTATTAATAAAAAACTCGAAGAAAAGAAATAGGTGAAGCCTCATCCTCCTCTGCCCTTGCTGCAGAATCAAAAGAAAAAAGTAGAGGACGTGAGAAATCTAGAAACCGTGATAGATCAAAGGACAGGAGGTCCAAGTCACGGAATCCCACTATCACCCAAAACTTAAAAAATATCGAGTGTTGGAATTGTAGAAAGATGGGCACTACAGAAATCAATGCAAGAATGGTTCAAAGAAGCAAGAGTCGAACAACCAGGAGGCAAATATTGCTTCCACCTCAGGGGAAGATGATGCCGTGATATGTGCTTTAGAAAATAAGCCAGATGCATAGATACTGGACTCTGGAGCATCGTTCCATGCAACTTCAGAGAAAGGTCTTCTCGAGAAGTATGTGCCTGGAAATCTCGGCAATGTGTATCTTAGCAATGATCATCCCTGCGAGATTGTCGGTAAAGGTGTAGTGAAGCTCAAGCTGAATGGAGCCATCTGCGAGCTGAAGGATGTCAGACATATCACTGATTTAAGAAAGAACTTAATCTTAGTGGGACAATTGGCAAATGAAGGCTACACCACAACCTTCCGTAGTGATGAATGGAAGGTGTCAAAGGAAGCAATGATTGTAGCACAAGGAAAGAAGAATGGTACTCTCTACTTAACAGCTGGAGCATGTTGTTCAATTGCAGTTGCACAAGGGAGTGGAGATTCAAACTTGTGGCACCAGAGACTTAGTCACATGAGTGAAAAAGGAATGAAGTTAATGCATTCATATGGAAAACTATTAGGTCTACAGTCAATAGAACTTGATACATGTGAAGACTACATTCTTGGAAAGCAAAAGAGGGCAAATAGGTGGTAGAATGCCAAAGAAGGAGAAACTTGAGCTCGTGAATTATGATGTTTGGGGGCCAACAACTACCCCATCCATTGGTGGAAAGCACTACTTCGTGACATTCATTGATGATCACTCCCATAAGGTGTGAGTTTACTTTTTGAGACAAAAGTCAGAAGTATTTAATGCTTTCAAGACATGGAAGATTATGGTTGAAAATGAAACGGGTCTTAAGATAAAGAAGCTCAGAACTGATAATGGTGGAGAATATGAGGACACTAGATTCAAAAAGTTCTGTTACGAGCATGGAATCAGAATGGAGAGAACCATGCCAAGAACGCCACAACATAATGGTGCAGCAGAGCGTATGAATCGAACCTTAACTGAACGAGCTGGAAGTATACGGATGCAGTTAGGTTTACCAAAGCAATTCTGGGCAAAATCAGTCAACACAACAGCTTATCTCATCAACCGAAGTCCATCAGTTCCATTGGAGTACAAGATACCAGAGGAGGTTTGGAGTGGGAAAGATGTGAAGCTTTCACACCTCAAGATATTTAGTTGTACAACATATATGCACATCAGTGATCAAGGAAGACAAAAACTTGATCCAAAATCCAAGAAATACACATTTATTGGCTATGGCGAGGAGGAGTTTGGGTATCGTATTTGGGATGATGAAAATAAGAAGATCATTCGGAGTAGAGATGTGATCTTTAATGAAAAGCTGATGTATAAAGATCGACATACATCGGAGAAAGTCCCTCAGAGAGACCCTGTATTTGTTGATATCAGCAATATCCCAAATTCTCCAGTGGGGCAAATGGAAGTAAATCCTCAATCAGATGAATCTTTTGAAGAAGAAGCTCAACCTGAATCACCACAGACCACCCCTCCTGTTCCTGAGTTGAGAAGGTCTTCTCGACCTCATGTGCCAAATAGGAGATACTCAGATTATCTATTGTTAACTGATGGAGGCGAGCCTGAATCTTATAAAGAGGCATGTCAAACAGAAGATGCCAGCAAGTGGGAGCTTGCAATGAAAGATGAGATGAGGTCTTTAATCTCAAATCAAACTTAGGAACTAACAAGGTTACCCAAAGGAAAGAAGACTCTCCACAACAAATGGGTATATCAGGTCAAAGAGGAATTTCATGTTTCCAAAAGATACAAAGCTCGGTTAGTAGTCAAAGGGTTCCAGCAGAAGGACGGAATAGACTATACCAACATTTTCTCCCTTGTGGTGAAGCTCAATACCATTAGAACAGTGTTAAGTATTGTTGCAAGTCAAGATCTCCATCTTGAGCAGCTTAATATGAAGACAACATTTCTACATGGAGACTTAGATAAGGAGATATTTATGCACCAGCCAAAGGGTTTCCTGGAGAAAGAAAAAGAGCATTTAGTGTGTAAATTAAAGAAAAGCTTGTACGGTCTGAAACAAGTCCCAAAGTAGTGGTACAGAAAGTTTGATAACTTTATGCATAGGGAAGGATTCTGGAAGTGCAATGCCGACCATTGTTGTTATATCAAGAGATATCAGTCCAGTTACATCATTTTGCTACTTTATGTCGATGACATGTTAGTAGTGGGTCCCAATATAGATGATATCAAAAATTTTAAGCAACACTTGTCAAAAGAATTAGACATGAAAGTTCTGGGTCCAGCTAAAAAGATTATTGGGATGCAGATCACCAGAAATAGGTAGAGAGGGGAATTGCAATTATCTCAAGCAAAATACATTAATCGTGTTTTGCAACATTTTAACATGGCGAATGCTAAACCAGTCAGCACACCCCTTGCTAGTCATTTTAGCCTATCCCAAAATCAGTCACCTCAGACAGATGAAGAGCGAGACTTGATGGAGAAGATTCCTTATGCCTCTGCTATTGCAAGCTTGATGTATGCCATGGTATGCACAAGGTTAGACATAGGCCATGCAGCGGGAGCAGTTAGCAAATTTATGGCAAATCTAGGAAAAGTCCACTGGGAAGCAGTAAAGTGGATTTTAAGATATCTTCGAGGCATTACTAATAAATGCCTGTACTTTGGCAAAGGAGAAATAAAAATACAAGGTTATGTTGACTCAAATTATGTAGGTGAAATTGATAGAAAAATGAGCACCATAGCTGTGAGTGACAAAATCTAGACAAGCTACTGCATCAACCAAGTGTGAAGACAGATTGAAGGGAGATTGTTAGTTTTGTAAGGGACTTTGTCCCATATGGAAAGTAATTGAGGGAGGGGGGTGGCTTAACAACTATAAATAAACCCCCTCCCTTTTCCATTTAAATCATACAAAAACTAAAACAAAATATTAACTCTTGGTTTTCTTCATTTGGTGAGTAAGAGAAACACTAAGAGTAGTAAGTTTTTTTGTGAGTAATTTTTGGGGTGTATTGGGGTAAGTGTTTGAGAGAGTTTGTAAACACTAGAGTTTTGAGTATTGAGTGTAAACACATGTAAGTGTTTGTTTTTCTCCCCAATAAAAAGGTGTGCAGTAGCTCCGGAGACGTAGGCATAATTTGGTCGAACTCTGTTATTAAAATTTATGTTGTGTGATTGTTTCATTGGTATTCTAGTTGTGTGGAAATAGTCTAATTTCCTTATAGTTTAATGCAGACGGTAGCCTTTTGAACGATTAGGATCGGCAGACGAGAAATGAGGTAGGTAAATGGCTTTGCGATTTTTATGTTGCTGGTACCAGTACGTCAGCTTGCATTATAACTTTGGGCATTTTCCCTTTCTTTGTACTGTTGCACAAAATTTCTAGTGTCAGTTAAATTATAGAAATGGTAGATGTTTTGAAATGGTTATTATCATGCAACATTGAATCCCCCTTTTGTTAATCCTATGAATTTCTATCAACAAATTTGTTTATCATACGAGAATGAAGATATGACTTTATATTCCATGTCCAAAAACTTATAAATCGTTTTTAGAACATGTAAATGTAGAGAAATTAACTATGATCTAATCACAAGCACGGTGAAAAAGTAAATTTTATGATTTTCAATTAGATTTTAATAATAGAATAATTTAAAAAATATAAATTATAAAAAATAAGAATCACACCTCCTTCAAATTATTGCAAAAACGTTTTCATAAGGTACGATTGTGTCCAACTTTTAATTGTATCTACAGATAAGCAAAAAAGAACTCAATTTTTTAGGAGTAAAGGCGGGAGTATTAGTTCCCTTAGACCTTCCTCCTATTTATAGAGAAAAAATGGTTTTACTATTGTTAAAATTAAACTTCTAAATTATCATTAAAGTCAAACTAAAATTATAATTACAATTTAGTTTTCAAATGTCTCATATTTAATCTTTAAAGTTGATCATATTTTACAATTAAGTCCAATTTAATCCAAATTGATTTTCTCTTTTTAACTTTTCTTTTTGTACCTATCAAATTCTTAATATGTTAGCAATGATTAAAAATTATAATTATAATTAAATAAATTAAAACTCCTTTTAATTTATCTTTAATTTTCTAATTAAACAATTTATAATCATAGATTAAGATTGATGTGTAATAATATATTATGACCACCTAAATATTATAAATGTTACAGTGATTTGACTCGAGCATAGTTATGATGTATAATTTAATCTTTTCATCGTCTAACATTCCTATTAGACATAGAGTATTATAGATTTAGTGTCTACTTTATTAAATCCAATCATGTTCGTTCTCACTAATTAGTAATTGATTCATAATTGATATTTGAAAACGCCTTTTCAAATCTCAATTCACTTTGGTCAAAGGATTCCTTAAATCACTACTAATTAAGAACAATGAAATATTATCTCTAATTACTTTGCAGTAACGAATCCTTTATCGATTTACTTAACTATCTCTATATGATTTATACTACATCTAAGTACTACTGACTGAGTTACTCTAAGTAGAATAGGTTATAAGTAGCATCAAAGTATAATGTGTGCTTAATTGATTATATATTTAGTCCATAACAGTTAGTGATTAATGATATAAAATGCTTAAGATACTCATTTTGGTTTATAATTGGTTTTAGGTACAAGTTGGAAGCACAAGAGCTAAAATGAGTCAACAGCACATTCCTTAAGCTATCCTCTTAATGGTCAAACCCATTTATCTTTGTGGAAAAAGAATGAGATGGATTAGGGTGAAGATAGGACAAGAAATGAATAATTTAGCATGACCTGCAAGATACAAGATCTGTATAATCATAAATTGGGTGTTTTTATTATGCATGGTTGGATACACGACCCCAGAACCCTAATTTTAGCTATAAATAGACATTTGAGGTGCCAAAAGAGGCATGAATCATTTTTGGAACACGAAAGGAAGAAAAACTCTTACTTCTTTGTGATCTATGGAGGGCTAATATTCTTCCTTCCAGTTTGTAGGGAAAATCAAAGCCAAAGAATACATTTAGGCATCTCTCCATTGTGTATTGTTGATTCTCTCTCTCTCTTTAGAAATTGATTATGTTATTCTTAGCTTAATGTTTTGGGTGTTCAAGTATGAATGATTAATATTCTTGTTTTCAATAGATTATTTATGTAAGAACCAATTGCCAAAATATGGAATACAATATGTAATAGTTGTATTTTCAATTCATTTGTAGTAAACTAGTGGTGATGAATCATTAGGGATAATATAACATAGGTTAAATAACTCGAGCTTATGTGATTGTTGCCTAGATTAATCTATTTTGCTAGTTCATAACGCGACTGTCCTATTAAATCTAGAGAGCTTACTTTAGGTTATTTGATAGTTAGATTTAATTAAAGACCTTATTTTGATTAAACACAACCTGAGGGAGAATTAGGGTTAACGGAGCTTATTGTTAATCTACGATTAATAGTTTCTAAGAAAGGTGTGAGAACAGCAAAATGAAGTATGTTTAATTGTGTGTAGGCTGAGATTGAACTGAGAATCGAATTCTAAACTCATTCATCAATCTTATCACTTTTTGATTGCTTGACATAAATCACTTTTTTTAGCTCAATTATATATATTTTTGTTTATTGATTCCACTAAACTCCCTAACCTAAACATCTATTCCTTTATTACAAAAACTACACATACACTCCCTCTGGATGTCATCCCTACTTACTACTGCTATAAATCTTAGTGTGCAAAGTTAGGTTTTATTTTATGGTGCATTCGACAAGTATCATCAATTTTTGCGCCATTATTGAAGAGTGTGGTGCTTTAGTTTTTTCTTTTGATTATATATATACGTTTATAATGAATTTTTCAATTATTTCTTGATCTTTTAGTGTTTGTTAGTGTTTGCATATGGTAGTTACAAGATCTCCTCATCAAGACCTTGTATAATTTGATTTGAGATTGAAAAGACACTGCGAAGATTACATAGTAAAACTAGAACAACTCCGCCAGATATGTTTGCCCAACAACCCTAACTTTAAAAGGACTCTGGTTCTCGCCATATTAAAGGAAGGCTTTAGTTTTAATATTCTAAGTGAGGGGTTTGACTAAGGTCTCATCTAACTTAGATGGTCTTATACATATAACTCTCTCTTTCTCTCTCTCTCTCTCTCACACACACACATATAGCCTATTTCGCTACAAACATTACATACATTAAATGTATGGCCGTTTATGCGCCTTTTATGGTGCGATTCCCCACCCTCTAATATAAAGGACGAGAAATGCGAATATTAATTCTATGGTCGTTTTCGTGCCTTTTATGGCACGGTTATTCCCATGCCTCTAAAAAGATAAGAATCGCTTCGCTCCGCTTGACTACTTAACAGTCGAACAACCAACTTATAAGAACCTCTTTAAGATATATAGTACTACTCGATTTACTTTTATTAGTAGAATTTTATGATTTAGGTACTTTGGTTTATCACTAGGAGTAGTTACAAAGTACTACTCGACCTATATCTATAAATTAAAAGGAATTTAAAATTTTAAGAGATAAAAATCTGTAAATTTTGAGTTTATAACTACCAAACACAATGGAAGCATGAGGAGGACAACATACTATAAGGAATTATGCTAAACCATCATTTATAGGAACAAAATCTAGCATTATTAGGATAAGTGTGGAGGCCATACATTGAAATCCATTTAGAATTACAAATGAATATGTTTAATAGGGAATTAAGTTACCCATCTAGGCAGTTGATTGATACGTCTTCGGGTAAAACTACCTAATTTAAAACTCTTGAGGAATTACAAGAACTTATTGAAAATATAACGACAAATAATTACTGGTTTAGGAACCATATACCAAAGCCTAAATAAGGAAGTATTTGTAATAATAAGGGAATCCTTGTTAGAACTCAACTATGTTACGTAACCTTGGCTCTAACTTATGCTTTCTTTAATTAACCTTCATAATTGCCTTTTATAGTGAAAAATTAGGGTTCCTAGAGTAGACATAGTCAGTTATATGACCGTGTGTATGATCACGTCCCTATAAAAATCTTCAAAATCACATAAATACACATTCTAAGAAGCTTATATGGGTAGTGTACACGACACGGGCACTTCCACCTTCACATGGGCGAAATAATGTCTTTGAAGCCATACATGCTTACAAGAATTTACATGGTCCCTCGCACAGTTGCATATATGACTAACAAGTCCTTTATCACACGAGTATGTCCTTCTAAAATAGCTCAAATTCTTCTATTTCTTGTCTCAATTTCACATGAATTCTTCTCCTTTTAATCCACAAAGGAATTTAAGACCTAATAACACACTAAAAACAATATAAATACCTAAAATAATAAAAAAACCTCAAAGAATCATGCAAAAATGAACCAAACTTGGGGATAAAAACATAGCCTCTTAAGCATTTATCACCTAGCGAATTAACTTAAACATTGCGAGGCTCAGTATTGAAGTTATTAAAGTTGAGCGAAAGTCCTCCTTATTATCCATAGTATAGCAAAATCAATTTCTGGGTTCACCATCTGAAGACCACAACGTATATCTATAAGTCTTAAGAACTATTTAAGAATAAGAAAAACACGAAAAGAAAATGCAGAAGCTACCATATCAAAAGAAGACCAAGAGAAGACATCAAGAGAGCTTAAGAGAAATCTAGATTTCTAGATCAATACTCCATCTATTTTTTCTTTCTTATCCCTTTATTTCTTTCATTGTCTTAGATGTTTAATTGGATTAGTATGATGTTAAACATGATTATAGGTTTCTAAATCCATATTACGAATTGTTATTGAATTGTTTTGATGAATTTTATTCTTGTAGAATTTCATACATCTATCAATGCTTTGTGATAATTGTTATGCTTATACTGTTGGAGTTATGTAAATATAGTGCCCTGAAAAGCAAGTATATTTATATGTAACTTAATTTTCTTCCAGTTATAGTTTTGTAATGAAAATATTTATTATTAATGAAACAAAAGAGTTTGGTTTTATTTGTGTGAGCATTATATATCTAGT
>JAOSBP010000204.1:19313202-19328644 GCA_027563825.1 Erythroxylum mucronatum
ATTTGTATTTGTTTTCACCAATTTTTTAATAATTTTTTATCATATATATTGATATGAATAGGTTCTGGTTACCCTGATAACCGAACCTGAAAATAGGTTAACCGATCCTATAGATTCTTTAAGTTCAGGTTCAGGTTCAGGTTCAGGTTCATAAAATTGCTGAACCTGACATTCAGGTTCAGGTTATTTTGTGAACGGATCAGGTTATCCTACTATGAACACCCCTAATTCTTAGACCTACCACAAGCTTTGGAACGCTTACTCTTGTTCCGCCCTCTGCTTTTTGTCATGAAAGTCTGTACTTTGTTAATTTCAATATCCTTTCTTCTGATTTCTTTATTAAACATACTATCTTTGATTTCATCCAAAGAAAGCACATCTTTTAAGAGTTGAGTTGCTATATAAGTACATTTGGAAAACAAGAAGAGCAGCGAGCTTCTAGTAGTAACTTTAGGTGTTTCATCCAAACGAAAAGAAAAGAAAAGAAAGAAGAGGGAAAAAGCTTAGTGTGATGCACGGAAATATATTTTACATGGAAGGCTGTCATTTTCATCACTGGAAAAGAATGGACAAGAAAGTTTGTGTAATTAAGTTCGTATACTCACGACAAACCCAGATTTGTCCTTTAAGGAGGCTTGTGGGGTTTCAGTTTTATCAAAGACTTTCCCCAAGGAGTTTGGAGGAGCGTAAGATTCTGTTTTTTGGACCACATACATGGATGTTGTAGTCGAGACACCAGCCAAAATAGTCGAATTATTTCATGGACCCCTTTTGTACTATCTTATTGCCTGCGAAGAAGCTGATCAGGAGCTCAGTAGATCTTTTGTTTTTAGAAATGTGTGGCACTCGAAAAAAGAAGGC
Organism: Erythroxylum mucronatum; assembly: GCA_027563825.1. Taxonomy (NCBI): domain Eukaryota; kingdom Viridiplantae; phylum Streptophyta; class Magnoliopsida; order Malpighiales; family Erythroxylaceae; genus Erythroxylum; species Erythroxylum mucronatum. The sequence goes on from JAOSBP010000204.1 coordinate 19,314,064, forward strand.
TTCGATATTATCTGGGGAGACTTCTGTCCTGTGCATTATGGAATCTGGACAGGTAATCGGTGAAAAGAAATGAACATTAGGAAATAAAGCAGCTGTGGGGAAATCCAAACCGAATTGCTGTCGATAACCCTATACAGGTTGGATCATTAAAACTTGACCAATCATGACTATGAGAACAAGTCAAATTCATTAGCTCTGAGTTGTTGGATCTGGTTCAATTGTTCAAAAAATATATGCAGGCACATACACCTTTCGGATCTTTATATGGCAGGCAGCCTGGCAATGGGACAACGGGGAACTATCAAAACAACCAGTCAAGCCACTGTCGCTGACGGTAGTAAATGTGCTCAGGGACTATCAGTACAAAGTGCAATTTACAAGCACGTATCATCCAAGCATACTGTACAACTTCCATGATATAACAAAGAACCATCCTCATTTCTGCCGAGCTTTTGAAGAAGCCCACTTGAAGTAACCACAATTTGCCTCACGGTTAGACGCAGGTCCCTGCAATAACCAATTGAATAGCTGTACCAATAAGGGCCGAAGACATGAAAATCCATACACATTTATTAGCAGAGCACTCGACTTTTCAAGTCTTTCGGGAAACCATAAGCAAATTTGGCTTGTGGCCCCAGCTCAGGTACAGCAAGCGTAATAACCTAATACAGCTTGAATAAAACAACATAATTAAGCACATGTTGGAGCAATATCATGAGCAAATATGATGATTTACCTCAGCTCGAGCACACACATAAAAACGGCGGCCAAAAGTAGGGCCAGGTTTCTTTACTATTCTAGCGACACATGGTTCTCTATGGCCCTTGCAGAGAGGTACACTATTCTGCATGATCAGTTGTATCCTTTGCCACTCCTGTAATGCAATATCATTCTTCTCCTTTCCCAACGAACTTCCATTTACTGCATCTTGATCCTGTGTGGCTACACTTAAGTTCGGATCATCATGCTTTAGGCTGCTGTTTTGATCGTCCACGGCAGGAATTCCACCGAGGAGATTATTAGAGTTAGGCAGATCATCCTGGGAAATTGAGCTATCATTTGATAATTTTTCAGTGTCAATGCCACAGGCTGGAATTTTCTGGAAAAATGATTTTAGTGACAGCTGGAAACTTTGACTCTTTTTTGCTCTTTTCTTGGTTCTGCCAGTAGAATATGAGTTGATTTGCCCACTTTGAGACAAAATTTTGGGTTCAGCAGAAACCTTATCGGAAAAATCCTTGGGATTCTCATCTGCTTTCCAAATGCTGCTATTAGAGTGTTCACCACAGGAACACGAGCAACTTGTGGATAACTCAGGCACCATGCAATCATCAAAGGATCTTTTCACACTTTCGCTACATTTGGTTAGGTTGACACCTCCTTCAGACAATGAACTTGATATGTTGTTGGATTCAACTTGTGTAGAAGATTGTCTTTTCCTTAAGACGGAAACTGCACGACTATTGACTTAGCGAAAAGAAAAACAAATGGAAGAAACTGATATGTGCAACTAACATCAAGAAAAAGAAACTTTTCATACCAAGAGTTTGCTGAAATCCACGAATCATGGGAAGATATCTTGCTGATAAGGATGGAATGTTATGTTGCTGGATATTTGGGATTTCCATCAGATGCACAAAAACTGGAGCATGATCTGAACCTTCCAGTTTCATACTCCATCCTCCTTTCCAGCTGAATTGGGACAATTGGAGGAAGTTAAATTATTGCATTTGCATGAAAACATACATTTATAAAGAGACAATATACTGTTGACATCGGCATTGTTGACCACCAAAGTGACTTTATCAATCACAGTGCTACTTCATTTCAATCTGCAAGTGAATTATTCAACCCTTACCTTGATGTGTTTCCAGGTTTCCAGCGCTTATACTCTGTCAATATATCACAGTCCTTAATATGACATGTCAAAAAGTTGTGGCTTTGCAGCTCAAGTTGTTGATGTAAGCATGTTCCAGCACAGAGAATGTGGTCTATTCTAGTTCCATAATTAAATTGTTCAGCACCTGTATTTGATGGCCAGCATGTGAATGCACCTGTTCTGTAGAAAATTTCAGAATAGAAAGGGCTCAGTGGGAGATCAGTCAAAGAGCAAAAATATATGAATGATTGGTAAATTAATCGTGTCTACATTGGTAAATTCATCGTGTCTACATATTAAACCAAAAGAACTACACAAAGCAAAGCTGTCAAGCAAGTATTTCAAACCTTTTGGGATGTCTGGATCTGAAGCAATCTGAAAATTTGCCTCCATACTCCACTAGCATAGACCTAAACCATCTTCTGAACCTACAAATTGGTAAATAGGATAACTACATTACTAACTTCAAATAGTAATATTGTGCGCTCAACTACATCATGTTAGAGCCACAGCTTACTCGTTATTCTCAAAATCTGGACCAGCATCGCAACGATCCATAGAAGTGGGTGCAATGTTGAGGTCACCAACAACAAATATCCTTCTTCCTTTCTGAAGCAGATACTCCCATCTTTTCTACAATGGAGACACCAATATCAGTCCCAGATTATAAATGTATCCATTGCTATGTCTATCATAGTCGGCATTGGTTGAAAAGCAAATCCAATTAGGAGAAGACCAAATAAGGACCTTCTCGTGGAAAAGTGCACAAGTACTGTTACCTGTAGTATCTTAAAAAACTTGAGCTTAAACTCTATCCTCTCTGTGTCATCACTTTCCGCCCGAGGTCCATACAAGTTAAATAGAACTGCCAATTGCCAACAGCAATTCCATTACGAACAAAACCGTAGAAATGAGAACTTAAGACATGCTTGGACACCAGGAACTAGGGAATAATTGATGGTCCGGAAGCAACAATTTTTAAAATGATAGCAGTTGAATATTAACCCTTCGCCCGTGGTCTTGTCAGATATATAAAGTGGACGCACCAAAATGATGATGATCAGTGAAAACACACCGGCCCTCGCTGTCAATCTTCAGAAGCTCATCTCTCTCAAACTCCTCAAGCCCATTTACAATCCCAGGGACTATATCCTTCTCGCCTTTGCAATGATTAACCAATCCCGTGAAACCCTCCTCTGCCGCAACCGGTAAAGCCACTTCGTTGCTCGAATACGCCGACTTTACGCGGCAAAAAGTTGCAACACCTTAGAAAATGGGAAAAGAAGCAAATAATCAGACAAACATCATCGACCCAGTAATTGAAGCAATAAAGCAAATATCTTTCCGGCATTACCAGAGTATCCGGTTCGTCCCCTGTCGTTGGTGCGCGTGCAGGAAAAGAATGACTCGTAGCCATCGGCAACCACTAAATCCGCCGTAAGCTCCTGTCTTCGCAACTTGGTCTCCTATACATTCCACAAAATCTCGGAAAATATTAGAAATTCAAACAAAGAAAACCTCTAATAATGATCCAAACGGGCGGTTAAGTACCTGAAAACAAATAATGTCGGCGTCGAACGAATCAAGTAATTTAACGAGAGAACCAAACTGGGAAACCCTTTGTCTCAGCCCATTAACGTTGTAGGTCACTATCTTCATTTCCATATCTACCGCAATCTTAGAAATCTACTGTCGTCGCCAGTGGCTCGCTTCCATGTTGTTTGCGTAAGCTTAAGATAGACAAAGCGGCACCGTTCAACACCCTCCCCCCTTAACGCCGTCGTATGGGGTTGGAAACGTGGCAGTAGTTGATTTGATAAACGTAGACGCCAAGAACAGTCGATCAGGAGGCGTGTTTAGCTCCATGACAACATTCATTATGCAATTTTACTTAAAATGTCTTAAGAAAAACAAAAATATAAAAATAGGTGGGGTTTCGACTTCGACACACATGGTGGTGGTGGTAGTTCGTGGAAAGCATGTCTACGATGTCGTTTACGACTGGTGGTGGTGGTAACAACTAGGTACGTTTATCCACCAAGATCAAGCCTTTTCGAGGAAAACAAGGGGTACCTACGAAGCCCAAATTCATTCTTAGTTTTTTGTTTTAATGCTATTGTAGCTGGTTTTGATGTGATAGAAATATTCATACAGAAAGTAGAGAATATGGATCAATGGAAGAAGGCAACAGACGATTTTTCTCAATCTGTTCCGGACCCTACTTCTCTTCAGAACTCTGCCCATGAGCCCAGGTCCTTTGCTCTTGTCATCCTTATTGACTCTCTCTCTCTCTCTCTCTCTCTCTCTCTCTCTCTCTCTGTTCTTGTTCTCGGGTTGGTGGAGTGGAATAAGCTTCTGACTTTGTTAGCTTTCTCCCCATTTGCTGGTTTGTGTGTGTTTTGCTAATGTTTAATGTTTGAATTGCACAGTTGTTTATAGTAAGTTTCTGATTTTGTTGGAGATGTGTTCATTGCAGACAAACACCTGACGTAGAAGTTAAGGATCCAATTGCTGCTAGGAAGGTTCAGAAAGCGGACAGGGAAAAGTTGAGGAGGGATCGGCTCAATGAGCAGTTTCAAGAGTTGGGTAACGCTTTAGGTATTGTAATGCTGCTTCTAATTACCTAGCATTTTTCGCGCTAGTCTACCGCACAATGTCGTATATTGCTTCTCGAATATTCTTTGCTCCTAATAAAGCCATCTAATTTACAGCTTTTCTGGTTAAGTAGAGCGTAAAGTTTTGCATTGTTTACTTTATCAAGGTCTGCAGAAAGCATGGATGCCATAGTTTGAGAGCATGTAAATTGATTATGGCAGTTTATGTATGTTTAGAAGCTTGATTGCAGAGATTACGTTTCAGTCATTGTTAATGCACTCAGATAGTCATGAAATTTATTTTGAGTGAACTATGTGTTGCATTGAGACTGGAGTTCTATTTCTCTTTATGAGTTTTAGAATTTTAGGTCTTCATTTGTTTCTCTTGTTATGAAAAGCTTAGGGTTCAGCTTGTTTGTCGATACTCTCCAACCAATTGTTGCTAGCTTTCCAAGAATCAGTTCCCTGGTGGAAATTTCGATAACAGAATATGTAAACCGGGCAATGATTTGAATGTTGAATTCAACTTGTTGAACATAGTTATATATACCTTTCTTGTGGTTGATATTTGACTATCGTGCAGACCCAGATAGACCCAAAAACGATAAGGCAACCATTCTAACAGACACAATTCAAATGTTAAAAGATCTGACGGCTGAAGTCAACAGACTAAAGGCAGAGTACACCACCCTGTCAGAAGAATCACGTGAGGTGATTATCTCTACATGTTTAATCATCTTGATTATGATCCTTTACGATTGTTAATGTGATTGTTTAATTTGAGTTCAATGCAGCTAACACAGGAAAAGAATGAGCTTCGAGAAGAGAAAGCTTCTTTAAAATCCGAGATTGAAAGTATGAATATACAGTATCAACAAAGGTGTAGGGTTATGTTCCCATGGCCTGCTGTTGATCCTTCTGTTGTTATGGCTTCACCATATTCATATACTGTTCCTGTACCTGTACCTGTGACTCCAGGACCAATTCCCATGCACCCATCTCTGCAGCCATTTCCCTTATTTGGAAATCAGAATCCTGGTGCCATACCTGGTCCTTGTTCAACCTTCATGCCATACCCAACCCCTGCCAATCCTCTCAATGACCAACCATCAGCCCAACATGCTTCTACTTCCCACATCTCATGCAGACAGGATTCTAAAAGCAAGTCAACCGATCATGAGAAGGGAAGTGATATAGGAAAATGTGATGATTCAGATGATGTTGCAACAGACCTTGAACTCAAAGTTCCTGGATCATCAGAGAAAAAGGGGAAAAAGTCACAGAGCAAAGAAAGAAAGCTTTCTAGTGGTAGCTCTTCAAGCAGGTTTTCATCGTCTCAAGGTCTGCAGGATAGCTCGTCTAACAGTGTAGGTGATGTGCCAAAACCAAATATTTAAGTTTGCTGATTCTGTTCCATCGACTTTCTTAAGCTGATGTTCCATAAGAGGGAGCTGGTGATAATATGAGACTTGGCGAGTTTGAGCTTCAGTTGTGACATATCGTGGATTTTTAACCAAGTTACATTGGGCAGTTAAAAGAGTAGCACCAATTGAGATAGAACCTCATTTTTGGTGACTTAATGACTTGGAAGACAGCTAGCACCTGGTCAAGACATGAACAACTATCATTCTGAGTCAAGCTGACTAAAACAATTGCATTAAACTCAATCAGCAGATGCTGCTTAACCTTGTTAGTGGCTCGTCATCTTCGGTGTAATATAGATGAATTATTTGTAAATTCTGTATAAAGTGCCTGAATTTAGTTGGTTTAGGTGAGGGATCTAGTTGTAAGAGGCCTTTGCCAGTTGTTTATTCGTATTTCTGTTCACCTCAATCAAACGGTTAACAATGACAGCAGAAACTACATTGACAAAATACTATATTCATGATGATCTGCAAACGAGAATGGACAGGCTCTGTTTGAATATTTCTTTCTTTTCGTTTTTTTTCTTTTTCGCGAGTAATAATTAAGCAGGCATCTGAAAGACTCCAGTATACCCTCGGCAGTGATTAATCCACTCGCAAGATCTTTCATCCAAGTGAGCAGCTTTTTCATGAAATTATCGTGCCATCCTATCCAGGGAACATAACGTCGTCTACACTCTTACATCATCCCAAAATTATTGGATTTGTTTCATAAACACATGGAGGTCAATTTCCGACAAGACCAGAGCAACACATTAAGTTATATTACCTGTGCATGCAAATAAGGGGAATATATATGGTTGGAACTGTTAGATATGAACAAGTTTACCTTACTAGACAAATGGGATTCCCTGGAATTATCAGAACCATAAGAACCTTTATCATCCAAATTACAAATTGACCTAAGCAAAGGGCTACCTAGATAAGTACAAGTTTACTTTACTAGACACATGGGATTCCCGGGAACTATCAGAACCATAAGAACCTTTATCATCCAAATTACAAATTGACCTAAGCTAAGGGCTACCTATATATGTTGCCACTAAGGCTGTAAGATCTTTAACTTGGAGCTTGAAGCGCTGGTATCAGAATGCTACATGTGGCAACTCATGCAAGAAAATGGTAAGAAGTGGACAAATAAATTGAGCAATCAGCCTTTCATTGACATATTATTGGTTGTAGTTATTGTACAAGTTGTAGGGGCACAAAGCAAAGGAAAGGTCCCCCGGCACTCCCAAAGAATGTACACTAGCATAAACACCACCACTGGAGTAAATCTGCCACAAAGACTCGTACCAACTCTTATAATCAATACACCTCCGTTTCATCCATTCCCTCCTCTTACTAGACACTTGCGCCCCACGAGAAAATCAACCATTTAGAGACTCAGAAAGAGGGGCTAAGATAGTAACCACGAGTAATTTAGAGAAAGCTGGAGATGACCTGTCTTCAGACTGTTTGACCCTTCAAATTCAACTTCTGGATAAGAGAGCTCTCATCTCAATCTTAAAACTCCAGTTCTTCAACTGCATCAAAGAGCTCCACGAATAGACGGACTCTGTGCATTTCGTGAACTAATGCTTGCAGTTCTTAAGAGTCTACGGAACTCTTGAAGACTTATCCTACCATCTTTATCTATGTCTGCCTCCTCAAGTAGCGGGTCAATGGAACCTCTTAAGCCAGTATGCTACAAGGCAACAAAGTAAAATCAGAAAGGTATCACATTTTTTATAAACTAGTAGGAATGATCTAATGTAGAACACATAATTCCAAGAGTCAAAAGACGCTAGCTTCACCCTCAGGCAAGCGTACTTGGAACTTCCACATCCAATGACCTAGGATTTGATGGACCTTCCTCTATTATTAGACACTTATTTATTGCACAAAATAAGGAACTTTCATGTCAATAAATGGCTGCCATGACAATAAAAACGATGCGGGAACGATCTCAGGCAATACAGACTAGCCACTGCCCCAAATCCAATATGATAGAACAGCTATAACTACAAAATTATCAGACTACGAGAATGTGCTGCTTTCGTACAAGAGAAATGATGAAACTAATTATTTTGAACTTGTGAAATTCTTTAAGCACAACTGTACTTGATAATCAAGAACTGCTTAGATAAAACCTAGGAGCTTAATGAAAGTTGCAGTTCTTGGCAAGGAAAGGGACCACTTGGGTGGATCTTTGACAAACAGAAATCTACTCACCATTCTAAGCTCTTCTGGAGTTATGTAACCATCTTTATCAAGATCAAATTTATCAAAGGCAGCTTGTGACCGTTGTTGCCACTTCTCAGAGTTATGTTCCTCTAATTGATGCACATGTAGAGCAGCTGCAACAAACTCGGGAAAATCAACAAGCCCATCTGTATTACAGTCAATCTGCATCAGAAAGTGCGAGACATCATTAACTTCCTCAACATAGAAATAAATTAGTAACCAAGTGCAAGCATAAAAAGTAGGGGAAATATCAACACTGCTTCGCAAGCACCAGAGAAGATCACTTGAAACAAATTTGCACTGGAGAAAATATTACCACACAAGGATTATTTGAGTGAAATTTCTCCCTAAAAGGACATCTACAGTAACCTATCAGCTAATTAATGCATACTGCTATCAAAGGATGAGAAACAAACAGAAACATTCGAGGACCAGAACCAAAAACGAGATCAAGGCCACATAATGATTTTCCTATTCTTTGATCTCAGAAGCATTAACTTAGAAGAAACAACATTACTGCTTACCGCTTGAAGAATTTCGAGCACTCGTGAATCTTTCATCTTCCATGGAAGATCTTTAGCAAGGGCCTGTATTAAGTATTTCAAATTTACAGGATCAAGAGAAGCTACATTCAGAAACAAAACCCAGATTCAAGCTCAAACTTAAGTCTGCTGAGAAAAAGATTACCTGTCTCATCTCTTCAAGACTAATTGCACCATTCTTATCCATATCAATTGCAGCAAACTGATCCTTTAGATCAGCGAGCTCTTCTTCATCAATTGTGCTAGCCAATGCCTGTCAGGTTTCATGTATTTGTCAAATACAAGGTTAAAGTGCAAGAAGAACAATGCAAGGAGAAGGAAAGAGAATAGTAATAATCTAACAAAATGAAAATTGGTTTTACCCTTAGAGCAAACTGTTTCAAGCGACTGTACTTCACAAATTGTCGCAAGTTACTCAGAACAGATATGTCAATGGGGATCTCAGATGCATTTCCCCCTTCTCTGACCCATGGATGTGCTGGAAAAGTCAAATCCAGTGAGAAATCGCAACCCAATGAACTTATAGAAAGGAATAGAAAAGGAAAATTGTTTTAGAACCAACAACACATCAATAAATGCTAGAAAGAGATTCCTAGAACACATACATAGGGCTTGAGCAGCAGTAAGTCTGGCCCTAGGATCCTTCACCAATAACTTCTTCACAAAATCTTTTGCACTATTACTTATGGTTGGCCAGGGTTTGCGGCGAAAATCAGGTTTGTTTCTTAGAACCTGCAAATATTAGGCATTAGTACATTTGGCAGGCTTGTTCTCATGTTGTTTCGGATAAACAAAACCAAGAATGAAGTTAAATTAAACCCAGAATATTTTGAGGAAGAAGAAGAAGATGGAAGGCACTAATAAATGTGAATATGATGAAAATGAATTATTGGCACAAACAGGAAAGTACTGCAAATTCTATGCTTAATATGGTGCAGTTTGATACAGCATGCATGAAACAAGACTGGACACTGAAAAACATATATAAATTAAAGGAAATACTGCACCTCCTTGAAAATACCATCCTCTGTTTTATCCCAAAAAGGGCGTCTCCCACAAAGTAAAATGTATGTAATGACGCCAATACTCCAGACATCTGATTCAGGTCCAGACCTGCGTCTTAATACTTCGGGGGCAACATAGTAAGCACTGCCAACAATATCATGAAAATTCTTCCCTGCATTCAAATAAAATAAATTTAAATTCACAGCATTACAATAAATGTTAACTACAGAATCACAAGATAATGAAGAACCTGCAGTTTTAAAAAATGGTTAAGCCTTCCAGACTTAATCTGCCAGTTTGCTTCAGGGCAGTTTCTATCACGAAATACATCTCATAATCTCATAATCATATGCGTGGTTTTCTTTTATGTCTTACTCTCCTACTTTGATCCCCTTTTATCCTTGTTAAGAGCTAATCAAATACAAGGAAGGATAAGATATTCATGAGATGGAAATATTAGTCACCTGGCTTTATAAAGTCTGACAAACCAAAATCTGTTGCCTTCAGAGGTGAGTCTTCCTTGGTAGATTTAAAAAGGAAATTCTATAGCCAAGAAATTCAACAACTTCAGATCACCATGCAAAACATAAGCCAAGCATACTGTCAACTGCATAAAAATTGTGCATACCTCTGGTTTCATATCGCGATGCACCAAACCATGTAAATGGCATTCAGCTGCTACTCTGAGCATTTGTCGTACAACTACTGCTGCATCCTTCTCAGAATAGCGGCTGTCCTTCCTGATAGAAAAAGATAAAGCAAAAGAATATCATGATGGACGAATAAATCAAAACTTGTGTCCATTTAGAATTACAAGCTTAAGACATGAACTCAGATGGAAAAGGTAGATGTGGAAAAGCTCGAATTTGAATTCTTACTTTGCTAGTATTCGATCCAACAATTCACCACCCTCACATAACCTAGTAAGAATTTTAAGGACCACAAAATAAGTAAGAATGAGCATCGCAGAAACAAATGAAACATCCGAAATGCATGTTAATAAGACAAAGAAACTATATCTAATCCAACCAAAATGATGCTCTTGATGTTCAGAAAAGATGATACTACTTACTCCATGACTATATATACATATGAATCATCCTCGAATGCATTGTAAAAGTGAACCACATTCTCATGGCCGGCAAGTTCCTTCAATATCTTAACCTCTCGTTTAACATCCTCAACAGCAATAGGTTGAACCATCTACCAACAAAGTCAAAGGTGATTACAATATGTGAATGAACAAGTAACTAAAGAAAAATATTAAGAACCATTAGGCTTTCTGATAGCCAAGTGCAGAAAAATGGACTCCATCTTTAAGCCTTCACATTATCCAGTCACAAATTTGTCTAGTCTTTTGAACCCTAAATCAGTACCAAGTCCTTACACAAGAAAGAAAGGAAATTTCAACCCCTTGCCAACCAGCTGCTAAAAGCACCGCAGAAGGAGATAAAACAATATAAAAAGAATAATGAACTTTTCAGGGGGCAACCATAAAAGGCCAAGTTTGTTGAGGAGTTATTTTCTGAACTTCTTTGTGCAATGTGCAGCAGAACACAAGCTCTTTCCAATCCCGCAAGTGAAAAACAGAAGATGCACATCTTTTGAACACAAATACTCATGTTGGTGAGAATGCATCCTAACTTTGATTATCAGGATCACTATATATTAGTGTCATCATTACAGTTAATAGTGGCAACATTCAATCAATTAATCATCCTCGAAACAATGTCTTGGATTTACCCGGTTAACTGTTTTCGACATGCATGCTATTAAACTAGGATTAGACCATAAAACCTGGCAAATCCAGTCTAGACAAATATCACAAGAAAGTATCCTTGGATCCTCAGAATTATAAGATATACATCTGTCAATTCGAGAAATATCATCCAACGTCCTCGTGGTCTTTGTTCAGACAACAGAAGACACACCTAAAACGGCGCTTGCCATCTAAGGAAGACAGATCAGTATTAGAGCCGACAATTAAGGAAGGGAACCTATCTACTTGAAAAGCTAAATACGCATCAAGAAATTTGTAATCAATCCGCCATTATCCACAAGCAAGAATCTTTGGAATCAAACCATCGCTAATAAAAACACCGACATGAAATTGACCATAATGATTTGTTCAAAAAACAAAAACCAAAAAAAGAAGCAAAACGACTCTCTAGATTTCTCCAACAACCCATTAACTGGAATATCATTTGAAAAGTACAAGAACGAAAAAAATTGCAAATTCCCAAACTTTCACAAATACCAGGGAATGAGAGACTAAACAAGCATACAGAACCCAACTTGGCAGTATTAACTAGAAAGAAATAACAAGGGCAAAAGAAACAAACTAATACCTTATTTTTCTCAATCCGCTTTACCGCACAACGATCACCATTAGCCTTACTAGTGGCGACATAGGTGTAGCCAAATTGCCCATGACCTAACAATTTCCCCATCGTATACCGCTTATCAAAATCCTTGTCGTACCCAAAATCCGTTCTTTTTCCGCATGGGATCAGACCACTTTGTTTCTTCGAAGCCTGCTTCCCTTTGACTTTTAGCTGCTGGAATTGTCGTTGGTTCTTCTGGGTCTCATTCTGATGAGAAGCTTGTGCTTTGATAGTTGACGGTGGCGCAACCGAAGTCGGATGAGGTTTGGGGCCAGCTTTCCGGTTTTTGTGAACGGAGAAGACAGTCTCGTGGCCGCCGTCTCCGGCGGCCTTATGATGGTGATTATTGTTGCTGTTAGAACCACTGACTTTGATTGTGGAGAAGCAAGCGCCCATGATCCTTGATAACCAATCACGATTGAACATACAAAGACAAAACCTTTACCATTAACAACCTGTTGAAAGAATCAAAAACCACAGGAAAAATGGCGAATTATATAGAGTACGTTGTCGTAATATAATAATCAGAGAGACCCACAAGATCGGTTGGTCACAGAATTTAATGGAAATCAAAGGAAATGGAGAAGAAGAAAGGAGGAAGAAAAGAAGAAGGAGAGAAGGAGGGCCTGTGCCTGTGGGTCAAAGGTGACTCCTTTTCTCTCCTTTCTCTTTCTTTTCGTTTTTGGTTTTGATTGAAAATTTGGAGATTTTTATAATTAAATTCAACAATAATAACTAGAAAAACGTTTTTGGTTATTTTGCGTCTTTACCTTTCTGGGTCCTAATAACAGATCCAGAATGTAAGAGTTGACAAGCACTTTCTTTCAGTTTTCACCCATGTATGATATGAACTAAATATAAGTTTTTGTAAGTACTACTACAAGTTTTGGACTAATATTGGATATGTTACAGATTGATAAAGCTAAAATCATACATATGTATTTGTTTCTGTCTAATTTTTTTTTGGTCTTAGATCAGGGCATTCACAGGTGGACTAAGTGACTAATCCCCTTGCTGGTTTGTAGGCATCTCACAGGGTGGGACAGCTGACCCAAAAATTTAAGGCTGCTCCGTACCCAAAATTATATATATGTATTTGTTTCTGTCTAATTTTTTTTTGTCTTAGACCAGAGTATCCACCGGCAGATCCAATAACTAATCCCCTCGTTGGTTTGTAGGCACCTTACAGGGTGGGACAGCTGACCCAAGAATTTAAGGCTGCTCCATACCTAAAGTCAAGGATCGAACCCCTGACCTTTGGTTAAGGATGAATGAGTCTCTGCAACTCAACCACACCCCTTAGATTTTTGTCTAATTTGATTGACCATATTAATTAATCATTTTTAAAAATATATAACCGTCAAAATAATGATCACAGACATGTTAAATGATGGTTGCCTCGAAATCTCATGGCATATGTTGACACTGATTAAGTTTTAATAGCATTGACTAATTCTACATAAGGAAATAAACCTAACTCTCCATGTTTTCTCTGACCATCACATGAGAGGTTGTGTGGAAGCAATCATTACACAAACTTAACAAGACGATCTAAATTAGGTCGGTGCAGGAAGATGTTTCCTTGGCACAGAATTATGACATGTATCTACAACTCATAATTCAACTAATTGCCAAAAACCAAAAAGGAAGAAAAAGGAAGCAGCTTTTTGAAGGGAACCGAAAATGAGAAAAGAACTGGGAAGGCAACACGAGTAAAACGCTAACATAAATCTTGAAGCAAGAGTTGTCCTCGAGGGATCGAAGTTGAGAAAAAGCAAACCGATCGACTTTTCCACTCTACCACACAAATGTTAGATTTGGTTACAAAAGTTTATGCTTTCTTTGGGTCCGTCTCTTTCACTCCAAGCTCTAGTGTGAAAAGGATTCTCAAATCATTTGCAAAGTGTTTGAGGCGGTAAGCAATGCTCATAATTTCAAAAATCAAAGAAATTCTAGGACGTTGGTCTAAAGCCACGCAATAGACACTTTAACAAAGGATAAAAAGTTATAATCTAGCTAGTCTAGTCTAGTATGAACTCAAAACCACTAACATGTGTGGAGCTTTATGGATGGACTAGAGGGTGCAATGACTTGGTCTCATGGGACACGTAGCCATATCACAAGTGGGTCTATGCCCTTGTTCGATTGATTGTTTTCCTACCTCCAATGCCGCTTGGGACAAGCCAGCCATAGATACTTTATCAATCTCTTATGTTCACACATAATTATCTATGTTTCCTAGCTCTAATGATATGGATTTATCATTTGATTCACTCTGTTTATCAAGCTTAATCCATCGTTTTCCTTTTGTTTTCCAGGAAATTACTTAAGTAAAATGTACTAATCATCCATTGTTAAATACAAATTGCAGGTTTACTTAGTAAACAATAAAGGTGCGTTTACTTTCTGAAAATTTTCTAATTTTCTAGAAAAAATTTTCATAAAATAGAAAAAAAATTAGAAAACATGTTTATTAATAAAAAATAGATCAATTTTTCAAGAAAAGTGTGTTTTCTATTTTCCCAAT
>JAOSBP010000204.1:19333381-19345938 GCA_027563825.1 Erythroxylum mucronatum
GATATATATAAAATAAAATGAATAATTGTCATTATTATTTATTATTAAGATTTATGAAAGCATGGTTGATGTAAACAATAAACTAGTAAAGTATACAGTACAATTGTATAATATACCAATATGGACTATTTTGCAATTTTTAAAAATTTTAGGGACTATTTTATAAGTTTAAAAATTTCTCGAAACGGTACTCGGTACCAGTACAATTTCGTTCCAGAACTCAATCCGATACTGAGCCCGGTATGGTATTCATAACATTAGTTCGCACCAATAAATTTACGAAGTAATATGCAGTTAGAGTCTTACAGGGTCACCTAGCTAGTAGAAGAACAAATTATAGAAACGTAGGTAGGTGATTTGCTCAACATGATCATCAACAGTTGAGATCTACTTAAGGATCATTTTTACTCAGAAGTTGGTGATTATGGGATGGAATTAAATTCAACCTTTGATGTCATTGACAACAAGCAAGCTTTACAACTTGCTTCATATGGAAAATAATATTTTATGATTAATTTTTAGCATAATATGAATACATTGATTACATACAACAACAATGAAGGCCTTGAATGACCACTCATCCATTAATTAAAGTTGTCGGTTGCCTCCAACGTATATATAAACTTATATAGTGAAGGTCTGCAATAATTTCGTCTCAATTATACTAATAAATAAGTTGACAATTAGCCCCTACCAAAAATCTTTTTCGTCGTGTCAAATGCTAAAGTAAATAAGGTTTTAAAACTTTAATGGGACAGGATCAGAGTTTCCACTTTGGCTGGATATTAGCATACAATCACTGTCGTTCATAGTATTTTATAGCTAGTCTCGGGGCAAAAAAAAAAAAAAGAAAGACCCTTATTTTTATTTATTTTAGCTAGGTTCTCGTAAAGAATAAAAAAAAAGTATAAGCATTTTTTATTGTTCTTTATGAGACGAAGAGTGAGACCTATTTTGTTACATTTTATTTTTTATGAGAGTAAAAATAGACTCTATTTTATTATTTACGAAGATAGACCTTGGGCTAGTGCCCTAGCTACCCTTGCCAGAGCCAGACATGCATGCAATATTCACATTTTGTATTATAATAGGGAAATGTTTGTGAAATTAATAAATGCTATCACCTTAATTAGGATAATTTTTGAACGTGATCCATAATTTTTAAGTTTGTTTCATCTTGAATATTGCTTAGATTATGGCTTATCATCTTGAATTTATGTTATAACGCTTTGCAACATGGTTCAGCCGGATTCTACTGAGGTTGAACGTCGTTGTTTTGATCCATAGTCTGTGCGATTCTGGCTGTGAGATACCTGCAAAACAGATAACGACGGGCCGGGAATTGTTTCCCGGGAGGCCCCTCCGACGCTCAAGTCAGTATTTGTGAAAGGTTTTGGTAGCTGAGAATATAGAAGAACAGCTAGGGTTGCAGTCTCATACCTGAATTGCGGTAGAATAGTACCTTATATATGCTGTGGATGCTAGGTTTACGTAGATCTTTGTGTTTGCATGGGAGTCTAACATCTGATGGGCTAAACGGGCCATAGACATGTGGAGATGGGCTTGGGCCTAGCACAGTCGACCCAACCATAAGCCCCCTACTCCTCGAGCCTGAGCCAAGGGAAGGGTCGAAGGAGTATATAAGTAGGAAACAACATGCTTCGTGGACAGCTCGTGCTAAGCCCGATTGGTTGATTATGACGTGATGTGGCCGACCGAGCAGACGCAACGTCTTGGCGGACCGGTAAAAGAAAATGATGAGCATGACCGATCGGTTGTAACGGTATGGCGAGGTCGATCGGGCGTGCGCAATAGCGAGACCGGTCGATCGAGTGACTAGACTTAAATGAAGCTCTAGGCATGATTATTACTGGTGGCTCGTGTTATCTGACAGGTTGTCACGCACGTCCTTCTGATTACTGTACAGCTGTCAGGTGCGTCCTTTTAACTGCCATGCAGCCGTCAGGCATGTCCTTTCAACTAGCGCGCCGTTGTAGTTTTCAAGCAACCCTAACTTACTTCGGTTCAGATTATGCCGCGTGTTCGCGATGATTCAGATGTTCACCATGCGTCAAGCATTCGTTGGAACGTCCGTTTTGTTGATCTTCTATAAATGCAAACTTTCTTATTTCGTTGATGTTTCTTCACGCTTATCTCGTTCTCCGGTTTCCACTGTTTTCCTTTGCACCCTCTTGCTTTCAGTTTTCGGAGTTTTCTTTCCGTCGTCTTCAAATTTTCGACCTCCTTCACCAAATTAGGTATGTCCTTTCTCCCATCCTTTCATCCTATAAATTTTTGCTTTTGTAATCATGTCGTCGACTAGCCCTAGAGACAAACTTAGATTTAGGGACGGAGCCGGTTCCTCCTCTCTGGAGTCCGAAAAAGCTTTAGAAACCGCCAGGTCACCGGTGATAACAGCGAAAATGGTGGATGCGCCGGAGGCCAGCAGAAACATGGCGCCAGAGACAGTAATAACCGAGGAAGGTGGGGCGAGTGCCCGGAAGGATGAGCAAATCATTGAGAGACCGCCAGCCAACCCATCAACAGTGACTGAGAGGGAACTGTCCCGACTGGTCACTAAGAATAACATCCCCGTCTCCTGGGGAGTTAGACTGGCCAGTAAGGGCGAGTGGATTCACAGCAACGGCAATGGCTACCTCGCAGTTTCAGAAGGGTTTTTCTCGGTTGGGGGTATGAGGTTGCCGTACGCCCCGGTTATTGACAACATATGCGACGTCTACGCCTTGAGGCTAAGCCAGATCCCTCCGAATGGTTGGAGGTTCCTCAACGGGCTGGCTCTGTTATGTCATTATTTTGGTCATCAGCCATCGATCGGCATCATGCGTCATTTCTTACGGATGAACCAGAGTTCGATCGCCGGGGCCGGGGTCCCACACTTTCAATATAGGGATGCCAACTATCATCCCGCCGGGACGTCTTCCAAAGTTCAGTCCTGGAAGACCAAGTATTTCTTCGTGAGGCCGTTGGGATCCGCTTTCGAATTTCAGCCTTGGAGGTATCCCTTTGCCGAGCGGTGGAATGACATTTCAGACTTACTCCTTTTCCAGGAGGAGTGGGGGGTAGTCGACCGCATTAAGTCGCTCGGCCATTACGATTTCGACTGCCTCATTCGAGGGTATCGTGGAGGAGCTTCGGCTAGTTCACTTGCGATCGACCCCCCATCCCAAATAAGTGGCCTAGGAAAAGAAAATGCCCCTTCTGGTTGACTTCCCGCAGTTTAACTATTTGTTGCATTTATTGGTATTGGCTGCGATTTCTGACTTGTTTCTATCGTTGTGTAGCCATGGTGAAGATCAGCGAAATCAGCTTGTCCTCCAGCTCCCGCAAATCCCAAGGTCCAGGCAAGGTCGCTGGCTCGAAGGCTAAGGCTCGAAGCGTGGAGATCGGCGGGAACACCGCCCGACCAACCGTCCCCGAGCCGTCCATTGCACTCGTCGTACCAACGACTGCTGATCAGCCCGCATTATACGATCGGTCGACTGCGCCCTCGCGGGCTACCGTAGTTTAGATCCGATCGGCTAGCGAGGAGGAAGAGGAAGAGAGGCCTCTGAAGAGGAAGAGAGTCGTTCGAGCCCTTGACCGATCTCCTTGTCAGTTGGACGAGGACCAGGGGAGGGAGAAGGAAATACAGAAAAAGAAAAAGAAAAGGGGAAAGAGGCCGAGGGGAAAAGGGCGTCCCCGGTCGGTCTTGGTGAAGCTGGTTCCCTCGGGGATATCAACGTGGCCCTTCAGGCTATCGAGAAGTTTTTTCTTCCCCTGGATAAGGAATTCCTGAGCTCTTTGAGCGATAAGGAGTTGTCGTCCGGACTCGTACGCAACTGCGCGAGGGTAATTCCCACCCTTTTTTTTTACAACCACATTCTTTCCAAAATTTGTCGTTCTCCTACGAAGTGTACCAACGCCTCGGTCAGCTCGAAGAAATTTCTGGAGCAGTGGATCGGGTAGTTAAGGACCTTCACGAACAAGTTCGAGCTTTAAAGGCTGAGCTTTCAGCCGCGAAGGAGGAAAAGGATTTTGCGGTCGCTCAACTTGCTTCAGAGGAAGAGCAAAAGAGACGCATTTTGGAAGGGGAGAAGGACGTTTTAAGGGCTCAGCTTGAGTCGTCCGAGGAGGAGAAAAACAGAGCAATTGCGTCAAGGGATAAGCTAGAGGGGGAGCTCCGGGCGATGCAACTTATCAACCAGGGCTTGAGGGAAGAAATCCTCAAGGCTAATTCTCGAAATAAAAACAGAAGAAGAGCTTCGGAAAAAGTTTCTCTATGACTGTCATGACGCGGTGGATGCCCGAACGAGGGCTGAGGATAGATTGCGGGAGCTTCAGAGCTCCATCAAAAAGGAGAGAATTAAAGCTATCAAGCGGTAGAGAGAGCGGCATCTAAACGACGAGTGCATTGAATTTGCCTGCGACATGTCTCTTACCCTCCTGAGGAACTGCCACCGCGTCTGCGTTCCTGATAGGACGAATGGTCCTTTGTTTGAGGAATATGTCGAGCCACTACTTCCTCCCGAGCTCGGCCTTTCGCTCGATGAGATGAAGGAGATAGTGGAGAGAGAGAAAGAGAAGTTACCGGACGAGATGTTGGATCTCAATTCGGATGAGGAAGAGGAGCCAACCCAATGTGATGTCCCCTCGGTTCTTCCCGCAGATCCTGACCCTGTGCAGGTCGCCATGCTGACCTTGTCTCCTGGCGATCCATCTGCTAGTTCTTCCTCTTCTCCCAAATTCTAACTTCTGAATTTTAGGGTCTCTGAGCGCACCCGACCGGGCTTGTGGCCGGAGGAATTAACGAAGAAATGAAGACTTTGCTTTATCCCTTGCTATCTTGTTACTTAGGCTGTCGTTAGCTTCATATAAAAGTTGACTGTTTCATCTATCAAATTGGTCGGGCAGTCTTAGCATTCAAGCGAAATCATGGCGCGAGAAGATTCAATCAAACGATATCGAGGCTGACAGTTTTTTGGAAACTGGCCGATCATTGTTGAGGCCGAGCGATCTGAGATTTTGTTCTCGGCATCGTCTAATTCCAAGGTCTTGTTTGGGACCTCTGACGAATGATGTTGAGGCCGTATTATCCGGAATTCTTTCTTAGCTTCGTGCGACTCCCACTTCTTATATTGATATCCTTGTCAATCGGTGTCGATCGATTGGTCGATGTCGAACGATTAGTTAATTGTCGAATGGTTCCAACATCTCGTGTTGGCAACCTTGTCGATTGTTGTCGAACGATTTGTCTATGTCGAGTGATTAGTCGATTATCAAACGGTTCCAACATCTTGTGTTGGCAACCTTGTCGATCATTGTCGAACGATTTGTCGATGTCGAGTGATTAGTCGATTGTCGAATGGTTCCAACATCTTGTGTTGGCAACCTTGTCGATCGTTTTTTTGATGTCGAGGCTATAGCCGACCGGTGTCGATGGCCGTAGCCATGCGCAATTGAATGGTGTCGTTGTCGATCGTCCTGCCCTTAATCCATTTTAACTAAACTCTCTCTGTCAAGAAATCTGATTCTTTATTGACGACGAAGAAAGCGTGGGCCGTTAAAAAACCTGACTAATATAATCAGGAAAAAGGTTCCCACGGACTACATGTGCAAAAATGTAAGCAATAATAAAATGCTAAACAAAAAAAAACAAATGAAGTAAACTTATCTATGGATAAAAATGTCGTCCGGCCTTGATCTCATGCGACCTTTGGCATTTACTCTGCAGCGGTCATCCTCTCGGATTCCTCCTCGGCTTTTCCATTGCGAGAGCTCGTTAAAACGACCGCTCCATCAAGCGTTCTTGTTTTCGCTAGGTAACACTCCCTGGCGATCTTTTGCTGGCCTCTGACAACACCAATTCCATGCGGGGTTGGAAATTTCATTGCTTGGTAGTATGTGGAGACGACTGCTCTAAGTGCATTTTGAGTGGCTCTTCTTATTATAGCGTTGTACGCTCCCGCGAACTTGATGACCAAAAAATCAACGCTCTTCTCCACCTGACACGGCTTCTGCCCAAATTTCACATTCAACAATACCCGAGCGAACGGGTAAGCCGATGTTCCAATTACTCCTTTAATTGGCCCTTCAATTGGCAACAGTCGCTCTTCAGGAATTTCCATTTGCTTGAAAGCGTCGTAATATAACAGGTCGATCGAGCTGCCCATATCGATCATTACTCGCTTCACCTCACTACCATCCATATTCAGGGTAACCACTAGCGCGTCATCATGGGGGCAGCTAACACCATCTAGATCAGATTTATGAAACGAGATTTCCCCATCGTTCGGTTTATGCATCTTTGCTGGCAAGTTTTCACCGATCTGCCTGGCATATCTTTTTCTCCCTTTAGCGGTCGACCCTCCTGCTGCGCTACCGCCAAAAATCATGTTTATGATCCTAACCGGTCGGTCATCTTGTCGCTCGGCATTTCTATCTTCTCTTACCCTAGATTGTGCCCTCACGTTATGCCGGTCGTTCGAATTCCTATTTCGCCTTTCCTCGTCCTGCCTGTCATTTTGCCTCTGAGGCCTTCGCCAAGTGTCAGACCGATCGGTTCTACCCTCGTTATCTCGACCGGTATTTTACCCGTACCTCAGGAACCTACTCAGCCTTCCCCGCTGGATAAGGAGCTCGATGTCTTTCTTTAGGTTCCAGCAACTTTCCGTATCATGTCTGACATCTCTATGGAAGCGGCAGTATAAAAAGGTGTCCCGATATTTTAGGGGAGTTATCATGACCCTAGGTTCTGGGAGGGGTTCCCCCTCAGCTCGCATGACTTCTAACACCTCCGCATATCGCCTATTGAGTGGGGTGAAAGTTTCGTGCCGCGGATCATGCCGATCGATTGGCTTCCACCAACTTGACTGACCTCTCTGCCTTTTATGCACATCCTCAGATCTTCCACTCGACCCGCGATCGTCTGCTCTGCGCTTTGTGTTCTTTAGTACCTCTTCAAGCTGGATGTATTTATCCGCCCGGCTTCTTATCTCCTGAATCTTGCGAGGTTGATCCAGGGCCAAAGATTTTTTGAACTCCGCATCCCTTGTGTTACTCATGAGCGCCGCCAACATGGATGAGCAGGTGAGGTCGGAAACTTCCACAGCTTCATTATTAAACCGGGTGATGAACTTCCGTAGACTCTCATCCCTTCCCTGGGTCAACTGCATCACCTGTAGGGCAGTCTTCTGTGGACTTTTGCTTGTTGCAAACTGGTTGAGGAACAACCACTTAAAATCTTCAAAGCAAGTGATGCAGCCCAGGGGCAGACTATTAAACCATCGCCGAGCTCCTTCTTTAAAGGCGGTACAAAACGCCTTACATTGTATAGCATCAGGGACACAGTGTAGATTCATCATCGACTGGAAATGCTGCAAATAATCTAGGGGATCGGTCTTTCCAGTATACTTTTTAGGCGTTGGTATTTTGGTACCGACCGCCGGAAGGCTATCCAGGATCTCTGGAATGAGGGGGAGGTGTATTGTGCGGGCGCTCGACCCACATAAGGATTCCGAACCAGATTGATCTGGTCATCCGCGACTTTCGCTAGGGTTTCCTCAGGATGACGATCGGCCATTGCACCCGGCTGCCGAGCGGGAGTTTGCTGTTGTCCCAGGCGAGACTGCAAAATTTGACGTATCACCAGCTCGGCAGCTTCCTCTATCTGCCTTTGGGTGAGAGGGGTTGGCTGCGGTGCAAGAGGATTGGCGTCCGGGTGATGCTGAGAGTGGAGATGGGAATTGGCTTCAGCGTTACCCTCCAGGGCGACACTCTGCTCTTCTTGATCTTGATTCTGAGATCGTGGTTGATCGTTCGGGTGTGAAGACTGTGTGCGAGAGTCCGGATGTGCTGGTGGGGGAATATCAGGTAATGGCAAAGCCATCCGTTGCAGCGCAAGTGCCGTGACGGCGGCAATATCTGGGTTGGCTGTCGCCGCCTGGCTGATCTGTGTGGTTCTGGACGTGGTGCCATGACGTCGGGCCCCACAGTGGGCGCCAAATGGTTCAGTCGGATTCTGCTGAGGTTGAACATCGTTGTTTTGATCCATGGTTTGGACGATTCTGGCTGTGAGATACCTGCAAAACAGATAACAGCGAGCCGAGAATTGTTTCCCGGGAGGCCCCTCCGACGCTCAAGTCAGTATTTGTGAGAGGTTTTGGGAGAATACAGACGAGTAGCTAGGGTTACAGCCTCGTACCTGAATCTGGTAGGAATAGTACCTTATATATGCCGTAGATGCTAGGTTTACGTAGATCTTTGTGTTTGCATGGGAGTCTAACATCTGATGGGCCGCACGGGCCATGGACATGTGGAGATGGGCTTGGGCCTAGCACAGCCGACCCAACCAGGCATCAACAAGGTCGAGGTTGAGAGTGATAACATGTTGGTGATTCAATAGCTCCCTAACCATATTCAAGAGAGTACGAACAATGCACTCATCTGCAGCATTCGGGAGCTGCTGTCACGCAGTTGGCAAGTCAAGATTCATCACGTTTTTAGAGAGGGAAACGCTACAACTGATGCTATGGCTCGGATTAGACCTGAGGTGTCTTTGGGTATGGTGGTTTTCCAACAGCCCCCAGATGTTATAAGACGAACTCTCAATGATGATCGCAAGGGTGTTAGTCGCACTCGGCATATTAATTCTATTATTAGCTCTAACTAGTTGTTAACTTTTTTTATTTAAAAAAAAAAGAAGTTGTCAAATTTAGAAAGCAGACGGAAGCACCTCGCTGGCATATATAGGACGAAGGAGAAGGATTAAAAAAAAAAGAACAATCATTCGGTGAGTACAAACAAGCATACTTAATTTGTTTTGGTTTGAAAGAGCCCTCATCAAAAGGACAAAAGAGCGACCGACAGGCAAAGATATATATATAATACGGAGATGTTGATTTAACAAAGGCAAAACCTGTCACCACTTAATAGGGTAACATAAATTGATTATATCTTCTGTGGTATGAACACGATAAAGTTAAGATTAGAACGTCTGAACTTTTGTTTTTATGTATCCCTCCTAGTGTGAAATCCTCTTAACTTGATCTTACATTTAGGGTTAAGACTCATTCGTTCTTTAAACTAATTCTTAATGTAATTCTAATTTGAAAAAACCCCAAAATTATTTTAAAAAAATTCTTTTAATAATTTGAAAAACTACTTTTCTTTTAAATATTTAATATATTATATTTAAAAATTACCATTTAAAAGAATTTATTATGCAACTTAATAGTTAAAATGCTTGTTTTTTGTAAAATAATTTCTTAAGTTAATAACATAATGTTTTATATCCTATCATTTTCTTATATTTTGGATATTTTAAAGAAACTTTAGCATTAACTAAGGTAATTAAGTCTAATCTTTAATTTAAAATTAATTAGCTAAATATTTGACATGCTTAATTACTTCACAACTTTTTAAGCTTTTAATACTATTATCTAATATTAGGACTTTAGATTTGGTCCACGAGATCATTTGGATAATTACATACAACTCAACCTGTTCTTATTTCTGTTCTTGACCAAACCAAAAATTAAGGAGTGCTTGGTTAATAAATTTGGGAAGGAATTAATAGGTAAAGAATAAAAAACGAGTGGTTGGTTGTTGATTATTATTATAAGAGCAATAGTTTGATATTTCACTTTTGAGGAATCCATCTATACTCTCTGTTTAGTGAAGAATGGAATTCATTTTTTAATAGTTCTTTTTTAAAAAAATTTTAATACTAATTAATTAAAATATAAATAAATTTTTACTTTTTAATTTTTTTTCAAACTAACACTATCAATAATAATAATAATCATTCTTTTCTTTTAACCTATCAACATAATAATAATAATAATAATATTTATTCTTATTTTTTACTATATTAATTTTTATTTCTACGGCCGCCTAAAACTTTGTTTCTTCTACGGGAGGATGGATTTTGACGGTGAGAGGCAGCGTGAGTCCATTTATGGGGGGCTCCATCTCACCAAATTGAAAACTATATTAGCCAATAACAGATTAAACTTTATCGTGTCCTGAGGACTGATTTTTCCGTGACCTGGTCAGATCATCAATTTGCCAGACACTTGAGGCCATGTAGCAGAGGATTGATTCAAAGAAAATGACACTTCTTGTAACAAGTCAACACCAAACGGTTGACTAACTGCAAGTGATAATTGCTATCTACAGTCTGTTTGACAGACATTTGACACAGTCACTTTGATCTGGTACATTTTTCCTGTGCTTACTCGTTCACACATTTTATTATTTTATTATAAAATAAGTGGATGATAACTTGTGGAAGAGGGCTGGAGTAGAACAGAAGATCCCCCTTTTCTTGCTCCCTTTTGTCTCACACACCGGCGTTTAGGTACAGTAAAATGGATGGCTCATATCAAAAGGGGCTAGAATAGGGCTAGAGGAAATGGGAAAAAATTCTACTTGAATGGATGATTCAGATGAAAAGAGGTCAGAATAGGGCCAGCGGAAGGGGGACAGAAGATCCCTGGCCTATATACATAGAATATAATCAAATGCTATTAAATTCACAGTACTAGGGCGGTCATGGCGGCCAACTGTTTCAGAATTGGTTCTATAAATGTATATAATGTTATTGAAAGTGCAGAACTTGTGCAGTTGTCAGGAGAAAACTACGCAACTGCTATTGGAAAGTGGCAAAGAACTTGTAACACCGTCAGGAGAAAGCTGTGTCCCTTCAACGCTTCAAGGTTTGGTTAAATAATCAGTCTATCTTTAGATCGTAATTGCTAAGTTCACTCGTTTTTCTAAACTTAAAGGATCGTCCCATTCTCTGGACTTGAAAATCGAAATCTATCTTGTTCTTTTCCTTCTTTTTTTAACGTGTAAGCCTAAGCACTTACGCATGTCCACACAAAAGGGGTTTTGCTAATATATTCTTCTCTACATTGTACCTGCTTCGGGATCTGTCGCCATTGACAAGCAGTCAAGTTCTCTCTGCAGTGAGCAAACGTAGAAAAAAGTATATGAATATCGTGGTCTTTAAAGGGGGCCACGAAGGAAGAAAATAGAATAATTACAAGTCTCCCGATTGCCAAAGCTGACCCTTTAAGGCCGCACATTTTGTCATCCCAGTACATTATTTTCTTGTTTTTTTTGGGTAAGAAAAAAGTGAGCAAAGTTGACAGAGATAGTAAACTGTCTAACATAAGAGACCCCTATTAAATCATGATCAAGCCATCTATTAATATTAGGGGGGACCTGCCCCAACACATGAAAGTCAGGAGAAAAATTAAAAACAAGATGAGAAAGGGAGTCAGCTGCAAAGTTCCCTTCTCTGTAAATATAAGTGAGTTTCACATTATGAAAACGCTGCAGTAAGTCTAGAATTCTGCCAACTAGATGCAAACAATCTGAATTTGCTTGAACGCCACCGATCAGCATCTTGACAACAATCTCATTATCACATTCAACAATCACATCCAAATAGGCAAGTTTATGAGTGAGTTAAATACCATAGTAGATCGCCCACAACTCAGCACGAAGAATTGAACAAAGGCCCGTCTTAAAAACAAACTCATGTTTTCAGCGACCAAGATAATCCCAAATCAACCCTCCACCTGCAGCAATCCCCGTGGAGGCATCGAAAGAAGCATTAGTGTTGAGCTTCATAAAAAGAGAATGCGGACATTTTCAAAAAATTAACCTTGAACCTTAAGGACTTTTATTTTCCGAAGGCTTAGTTTGAAAGGGCAAGTGAATAACTAACGAGGGCAATAACGTACATACGATTACGAATTTGCTGATTCATGAGGTACAAAATAGTGGCAAGAACCTGCCATGTTCAATCTCTTCAATTCAGGAGAAGTGATCATTTTTCTTTATTCACTCCATTAACCCTAAATATCCACCTTTATCAAGTCTCATTCTGATCATATAATGGTTGGTCCACTGGGCATAGGCCCAAAGATCTTTCCCAGCTCATGGGCCCATCGTGTCCTGCAGCTACTTTTCAGCATTTGGTTGTACCGACAACTTGGTTCTTCTATTTTTGTGCTTACGAACTCAACTTGAATGATAACTGAAAACTCAAAAGTCCAATTAAAGATTATGGTGGCTTTTTTTACAGCCGAAAAGAAAGAGGCCTGCACGCATCATTTTGGATCAGAATTCAGAATGGGTCCTTTTGTGCGAGAAGTAATTGACCAGATGGATCAACTCATCAACCGCAATAGCAGCTTACTACTACCATGCTTCCTTCATATATATGAAAAGGATTCGTCCGCTTCATTTCATCACCAAACTTTGTCTATATAAATTCTCTTTAAGAAAGGAGCACGCTATATTGCTTGGCCTACCCAGGTTTTCTGATTTCATTCCTTTGATTGAGAAACTTAAAGGAAGAATTAATGCTTGACAAAATAAGTTTTTGTCCATGGTGATAGATATATACTATTAACCATGCAAATGTAACGGTTATTTTCATTGAACAATTATTTAATTGTATTCAATTGAAGATTTGCATAATATGAATATGTGTTAGTACATTTTGTATGTATCTAACTGGACCAAGTTGAGAATGGTTGTTTTAT
>JAOSBP010000204.1:19346038-19359045 GCA_027563825.1 Erythroxylum mucronatum
AAATAAATTGTCAGTAATTTATTTTATTTGACAAGCATCTGTAATCTTAACATGGGGAACATAATTTATTATGTTGTAGAAAGTTAAAATTAATAAGAAGTTCAATCATAAATTTTTAGTGGAATAATTTATGATTAATTATAATAAAAATATATTGGTCCTGTATAGATTCTTATTATAATTTTAGTTTTATTAATTTTTTTCTACGATCCCTGTCGTGCCTTAATTATTTGGACCACACGTATATTATCTGTAATTTAAATAAGCAACAGATTATTTTAAATGAAATAGAAAATCTATTGATTTGAATTACAAACCGCACGATTGATAAACAGTATAATCATAGCGGTTATTTATGATGCGGAAAGGAGAGAGTTATTTATATATATATATGTGTGTCTTTCTTCCCATCGAAGAGATGATGCATCTTTTAGAAAACTTAGAGAGAATACATCAACTCTCTCGTAAACTCTCTAAAGAAAACACGTGATACATTCTTTCTGCCCACCCAAAAACAAGGGTTTCAAAAACAATTAAGGTTACACGATAGAAGACTGTAAGGATAAACAGATTTGCGGAAAGAAGTTTCTTCAAAAGGTTTGTCTTGTTTCGATTCTTATAAATGATTTGCCTATATGTATATTTCTGATCCGAGGTTGCTTCCGCTGTGGATACTGATGATAACATCAATTGGTATAAGAGCCCTAGAAATATGTATATAGGTGGCCTGTTTTTCCCATGAATTGGGTTTATGGTTTGTTCTTTTGAATATGTATATAGGTGGCCTGTTTTTTCCATGAATTGGGTTTATGGTTTGTTCTTTTGAATGTTGCCATGAAAAGATATGGTTTTATGTTTCGGAACAACAATTTTTTTGTTTTCAGTAAGAACGTTTTCGTTCTTCTATGGAGAATGGAGAAATCGTTTTACGTTAACCACCCCTCACAGATTCATGAAGAGTGAAAACGATTTTGAAAACGTTTTCGTTGAATGAAAGAAAATCGTTTTTTTTATTAACATGAAAATGAAAACTTCTATGATGTTTTCTGTATTCACGTTAAGCAACAAGAAGATTTACAGGATTTTCAAAACTTGTTAAATCGTTTTTCATGAAAATGTACACACAGATTGATCTGTGCATACGTGAGGCTTCTTTCTGTTTTACAAGAAAAAGGCTGTTCTCTGTTTTCAAGCAACACGCCGTTTCCTGTCAGAAAACGATATAGATGAGTTGAAAAAAAATTTGTTAAATCGTTTTCTGTTTCCACACATTTACGTTAATGTGAAAGATGGAAATCTTGTAAAATCGTTTTCTGCAACATTTGAATGAAAAAGTATCTTCCTTCTGTGAGAGATACGAATCGTTTGCATGAAAGTTGGATTGATTTTCCACTTGTATAAAAATCGTTTACATGAAAACTGAAAACGATTTTTGTATTAAAAACAAATGGATTTGTTGCTTACCGTAACAGTGAAAATGTTGGTTTTTGTTTAAAAACAACAACAACTGGTTTTGTCTTCATCGTGAGGAAGACGATGACGTGGAAAATTTTCTGTTTTAAATTTTTTTTCAAACATACCCGAAAAGAATTCTAAGTATTCTAAGTAGTCCTGAAATTTTGTGTTTATAATTGTGTTTATAAACAAGTCCTTATTTTTTCTTTCAAGGCCCTGGATGTTTATAAATTTTTCAAATAAGCCTGGAAAATTTTCGTCGCAGCCCAGAAAGTTGTTGTTTTGTTGCAAAATGATCTAGAATATTTCTTCATTTTGAAAAATGGCCTAGAAATATTTTTTTGTTTTGCAAATTATATTCTTTGTGAATTTTTTTAAATAAATTCTTCTGGAAATTTGCTGGTTATTAAATAATTCAGTCAAATAGAATTTATTGTTAATTAAAAAAAAATATATTTTTCCATTACTTACTAGTTGTGACTACTTGCATATTTTTTTCCATCGAAAGATGATATGTGTTTGTGTATCACTGGAGTAGTATGCAGGCTGCCCATATGGTTTCGCTGAAGAAGGTCATCAAAGAAATTGATAAGAGTATTAAAAGCAATCCTATAGCAAGGGAAAATTGATAACTGCAAGCAGGCCGAGGTGAAATGGTGTGACATCATCATCCCAAAGAGACAAGGTAGATTGGAGATCATCTCAACTATCCAAATGTAGAAAGTATTACTCTATAAAAAGATCTGGAAACTATTTACTGATAGTAAAACATAGTGGGTCAAATGGTTACATGAATATCATTTGAAAGATAAAAGTTTTTGGCATATGTATAAGTCTAGAGACTATTCCTGAATTTTCAATCAAATAATTAGCCCGAGAGACTTGGTATATTCTCACATCAAGGATCAGGATCCTTGAGAAATGGAGAAGATATATAGTTTTGGTTTGACAACTGGACCAATTATAGTCCACTTGTGCATAGAGCAGATCTTGCTCAACTCAAACACCGAATCCTTTTTCATGACAGAGTATCATCACTAATCCAAAATGGAGATTGAGGTGGAAATTACAAAGGCTTCTCCTTGCTTGTTGATTACTTGCCAACAATCCTTGAAGGGCTAGGAAGGATAGAGTCATTTGGAATGTCTCCTCCCCATGTACATTTACTAATAGATCTTGTCATCACTTGATTCTTAATAATGTTTAAGGTGTGCATTGGTTTGAGTTGATTTGGGAACAAGCTTTAAATTCTAAAGCTGCAATAGTCACTTGGCTACATATGATCCTATATGTGTCCTATGCAAGCACGTTAATGAAAGCAGGAATCATCTTTACTTTGAATGTGGCTACATCAAAACAATTTGGAGTAGATTATGATTATGTTACAATTCTCTAACTAGTCACTTGAATGGAGGGAGACATTGAATATGATCATAGGGTGTACTAAGCAGAGTAAAGTGGGTGGTTTGCTTATCTAGACAGCTTTTACTACAATCATTTACTTCACTTTCTTTATATTTCACATTCATTTGTAAATTGTTCTGCTATACTTATTCGAGTAATATTTAGGTACCGATGGTTCTATGGACGGATCGAGTTTGGTGGACTCAATCCCTCCACTTTGGTATAAAGTTTTAGGACATGGGAATTAAGAGGTGGAGTCAATCCCTTCACTTTGGTAGGGAAAGTTTCACGATATGGAAATTTAAGAGTTCCCAGAAACATGTCTTTAAACATGGTGACCAACCAACATCCTCAGAATTTGCAAGAACAGCAGATTTACGAATTATTGTTGGCTTAACTTATTGGAGTCATATACATAAAGAAGAGAGGAGCTTCCAACGAGCTCTAACTCAATTGCCATTTTCCCTATGCCTCTCACCGGCATCTGAAGTGGCCTAAGCCAAGATAACGATCATCACATCCATCAGACTCCATGAACAAACAGGAAACAACTCTTTCAAATCATCGAACAGAAAAGATAAGATAGCTAGCAACATGCATTATAATGGTAACGACAGTTCTTAAGCAAGTATATCCTCAATAGCCTTTCCTTCCAATTTAGCTTTCTCAAGCTCCTGAATCTGCTTCTCCTTAGCTAGCTTTTTTAGCCTAGCAAGTTCAAGGTCCTTGCTCATCTTCCTCCTGTACATCTCTGCAAATGTAAGTGGCTGTTCTAACACTGGCATCTCTCCATCCCTGATCTTGAGAGGGTACACTGTTGCTTCTGGTGCTGGGTTCTGAAATGTAGCTATCGACAACCTGCTGTAATTTGAGTTCACCACAGCTTGATGGTCTGCATTCTTGAATCTCCCATTACTAAGGTACTGCGTCATAAATCAGTCAATTAATCAGCTATCATCTCAACCAAATTCATTTAATTGTTAGCTGTTATGTAAATCATTATTGGGAGGTAGAGATATATCTAAGAATACATTATTGTTTCCTTCTCTTAACCAGACAATTAGATAAATCACAAAATTCTGGTACATTTCAGAACCAGAAATGGTAGATTAAGAGATGTGGAAGGTTGGTGATTGTCAAACAGGGTCTAAAACCAGGTACCCCGGTAATTTAAATCAGTGAATAGAACACTTTAAAGGCATAAGGGAAGGGTAGGTAGGATGATGCCTTACATGGCCATGGTCACCAAGATTGACCACGAAAGCACCTTCGACTGGCTGAACAGTGATCCACGTCTTTCCATCGTCTCTAGTAGCCTGCAGACCACCCACCTGGTCTTGAAGCAAAAGGGTGATAGTACCTGGATCGGTGTGGCGTTTTAGTCCAAGAGTAAGGTCGGGTTGTGGACACTTGGGGTAGAAATTGACCACAACTTTTTGGTCCATGTCCACGCATGCCTTGGTCAGTGCTTCTGTCTCCAAACCCATGGCCTCTGATAAAACTCCAAGAAGCTTACAAGCAAGTCCCATTAGCTTCTCACTGTACTCTTTAGTCACTGCAATCCAACCCTCTGGCTTGTCGGGCCACCTTGAATAGTCTCTGGTGCGAAGAGGGTATGAAAAGTAGGTCACAATTTCACGCCAATCTTGAACAGCCTCTCCCTGCGTTAAGAATTCGGGTTTAACAACGTCTATTTGGGTCTTTTTTCAACGAAAGAAACTTCAATTTTCCCAGCTTCACTATAAGGATTCAACTTTCTAGGAAAAATAGTTATCTAGAAATGCTTTTGTGCGTTTATGCAATGTTCTTTTTCAGTAAGTATCCTTTATCACCCCTTTTGATAATGTCCACTAATATCAATCAATAACAAGAACAACTCCAAGCAGTATATCTCAGATAAACAGATTTCAGCAGAAACCAAAAACACACCAAAAGGCTTATCATTTCCGCTTTTCAGTGCTCCAACTAAAGAAAAGTTGATGATATCTCTTCAAACACGTGTTGGGAAGCATGTTAAGAAGCTAAAAGGGAAAGAAACATGATCCTCTAGAGTTTGACAGCCTGTAAGGGACAGAAAAGCTTACACATACCTGTAAATGGCTGGATACGATGAACCCACCCTTCTTGCCACCGGACATATCAAAACGGAGCTTCTCCTCCGGTGGGAGGGCGAAGAATTCTTTGGCAAGACGGGTCATTTCAGAAATCAGCTCAGTATCAACACCGTGATCAACCACCTGAAAAATCCCCCAATCCTCGCAAGCCTCAACAATGTTCTTGCAAACCTCAGCTCTTTTCTCACCGCCTTCGTCGATTCCAGTAAGAGAAATCACCGGAATTTCACTGCTGAACTGGTTGTACGCAACTTTCGGGCGTTCATCTTCATCCCTGACAAAGCTAGCCTGAAGGGTCTTCTCTTCTGCAAGAGCAGTGAGTGTAGATGGAGCCATATCAGCCAGCTGTTCTCCTGGTCCGTCAAATAATTAATGAATGTAACTCGGTTGAGCAGGTTAAATCAAAACAAGTAATGGCGAAACTGAAGGGTCACTATGAGGTGTTTAAAGGATGCGGGCGACCATATTTTATAGGCGCTAGTAAAGTTGGGGGATGGTACCAACTACCTCCAAGGTTAGGTCCGCTCGTGGTGCACAAAGGGGCCTCTCAATGCTCTACCAAACCTTGAAGCTTTGGTTGTATTAATAAAATGTTTTAACAAGCTTCTAGACACGTACATACAAGAACTGCCTTGGCAAGGTCAAAACTAATGAGATACGAATGCCAAAAAGAAAAAATATATATATACAAACAAAATAGTAGTCTTACCTAGTTTAATATTTTTGCATCAAAAGGTTATGCCTTACTGTTGAGTGGAGAGTAATCTTGAAAAATTCGTTTCCTTTTATCATAGCGAGACAACCATACCCGTCAAAAGTTCGGATTATTTTTCTAATATTATGGTGTCTTATTCTGTCTTATAAATCTCAACTATTTATTTATATAAGAATGAACGCAAGACCCGCATATATAAATGACCAAGATTCATAAGACAGAATAAGACACCATAATATTAGACAGAAAATCCTATTCTTGCCAAGAGGACGCTGAATTATGTCTCGCCTTCTATTTATCTTGATACTAATTATGTAGATGTGCACATTAATTGCACCTTTATAAAATATTTATTTAATTAAATATGCAAACTTTTTTCCGAAATGTTAATTTATAAAATAAATTCGTGTATTTACTCTTGGTCTTATTTTGCAATTATTAACTTTTTGCCCATAAAAGAGCAATGTGGAGAATAAAGTTAAAATATTTAGAATTGAACAAAAGCTTGCTATTAGCAATCTTGGACTGGATTGACTTTGAGTCACGTGACTTTCAGTCAGCTCACCTAACTGATCCAGTTGAGCACGTGTTACCCAACTCATAACTCATTTACTCAGCCTGAAGAAACCTTTTAGTTGGTGAATCTTACCATATGCATTATAATAAATTATTGTAATAAGGAAAACTCTTAAATGTAAGGATAAAATTTGTTAATTTGACCCTTAACAAAATAATATTTTTAATAATAGAAAATTTCTTATATTTTTTAATTATATTAAATAAATTCTTAAGTACACGTGAAAACCCACAAATTAACTATTTAAATAATATATTTTAAAGAATCTACGACTTAAAAACAAATTAAAAAATTGGAGATCATTTGTAAACCCAAATGAAATAATTTTGTAGAACAGGGTCTATTGTTGGGCCACCTTTTGGTTGTTATATGTCTAATGGGCCACACAGAAAAGGCCTCATTTTGAATTTGTTGTCAATTTCACGATTGGACTATAAACTTCTTTCCCATGTCCTACGAATCCTAAAAAGTAATAGGTAATCGTGTCATTTGTTCATTTTCTTGCTCTAAAAGGTGGAATCAGTCACTCCAATTGTCTTTATTTACGGGCCCGATCACAAGATGAGGGAGTAAATCACGGTATCTACTTGGTCAACCTACCAGTAGAGCAGCCCTTTCCACCCGTTTTCGGGATTCGAACCTAAGTCTTTGCTCTAACTAACTCTACTGGAAGACCAACTGAGCTACACCCTTTGTTCATTTTCTAAAATTACCATTAGGATTGTATCAGTATTATTTAAGCCCGTATTAACAAACATCAACATTTTCAAAATCGGATTGAAAGTTTAATTAGTAAGAAAAAAAGTTTAAGATTTAAAAAGTTCAATCGGTATTAAATCGTAATAAAACTGACAAAAGATTAAACATAATTAAAAAATTTAAAATATGATTAGAGGAGATTATCTTTACTTATAAAATAATATGAAGCTTAATTGAAAAAAAAAGATCAAGACCTAGAAGTATTCATGAAATGCTCAAAGCTATTAACAAAGAACTTTGTTATATCCAAACTCAATCTCCAGATATCCTTGACCGCCTTTAATCATATTTTTGAAGAACTGTTGTTGATTACATAGCTTGTCCAGAGAAACTAAAGTTGTTATTTTCAGAAATAGAGATGTCGGAAGAGTCATCTTCCTCGTCAGAGGAACCAAGGGGAACAACAAACTTTGTGTTGGTATTCCCTTTCTTTCATGGTGGGTGAGAACAAGACGAATAGCTCCAATGTGAATGTGCGTATGATTCTGCTCTCTCCAAAGAAAGATGAGATTCTTTAGGATCTCGAGCTTCACGTATTGTTCTGCTAAAGTTGCCTGCAAATCACACTGTTTTAAATGAGAACTCTAGATGATTTCTTCTACTTTGAGACGGTGTGCGGAAAGAATAGTGCATATATTTCAATAAAAATTAATTGATTTATTTTAACTTATAAAAACTTATTAATTTATAAAAATTGACCGATTAATCAACAAATTGATCGATTTTTAACAACAAAAGTTAAAATAAATTGAATCGAAAAATAAAAATCAAATCGAAAAATTGAACAATTTAAAGTTTTTACGGTTACATCAGTTAAGTTTTTTAATCGTTGACAGAAACAAATATCATGTTCATATTGGTGGAGAAAGTTTCCTAATCTTTGAAGTATACAATCACTAGATTACTCGAACATTAAACTCTTATAAAGGGAAGAGTTATCAGATTTCAGTTACACTTACATCTAAATTGCAAGCTCAAATCCCACTGAGCATAGGAAATATAAGAGACGACCAATATGAGCAAGCTTACAGGACCAATGCGTTGGCAATGATAAACAAAGAAGTATTTTTTTGGGGGTCAAAGTTCAAAGCTCAGCGCAAACTATGCCAATGTGAATGTACTCTTAGATTGTTATTATATAATCACTGAATCTTCCAATCTTCTGCTTGTTCAACTGGAACTGAGCTGTACTCCAATTTACTTTAAACCTTTGTACCTTTGCATCTTTCTCTTCTTTCATCACTTTGCATGAGTGATAGAATAAAACGATACACGTTTGACAGAGAACTTAGTAGTAAAAAGAATAGTTTAGATTTCTTAGAAAATATTAAAATATAAGAATAGAACAACATTTTGATGTAATATATATAAAAACGGGACGGGATCTTCTGTCCAATATTACAGTGTCTTATTCTGTCCCATAAATCTCAGTCATTCATTTATGTAGGTCTCGCGTTCATTTATGCGGGATTTACACGAGACTCACATAAATGATGGCTAAAATTCATGAAACAAAATAAGACACCATAATATTAAACAGAGAATCCAGAATTGTATAAAAACAGTCAAGCGTTAGAATTATAAATGAAGCTGGTTTCATTCCAAAAGCACAAGCCACTGTCTAGGTTTGGTGTTAAAGAGAACATGTTGCTACTGTCCAGGGATATAAGTATATAACTACAGGAGCTGGATATAAAGACAAACTGGATCCAAATAGTCAACCTAGTTAGCAAACATTATCATTGCAGTACGATTCCAGCAAACTTACACCAGTGTTGTCACTTGCTTCATGTTCTCAAATTTATTTATTTGTTTGTAAGTTAAATTATAGATATGAAAATGTTTAAAGCTCTTTTATCTATAAATAACTATACATGCTGATTTGTATCCTGAAGAGGAGGATGTAATTATATTTCTTATGAAAAATAGAAAAAGGAGATGAATATTTCTAGAGATGTAACAAACGACTAATCTGGGCACTTGAACTCATTATTTCAGTCTGCTGAGATGGTTCCTGGCACAGCACTGATCGAGAAGTAAATTCATTGTTGAGAACCGTATCCAGTCTGGCATTGTATTCTTCCCAAGAAGAGACCTAAATGACATAATTAAGCATAAAATATGTGCAAGTTGATAGGCAGGCCTTCCTCCAATCGAACCACCCTTCTGTCTTTCCTTTTGCTTTTCTTCACTATAAGTTTGCCCGCCATCTCCTTACTTGAGACACCCCCATTAGCTAGCAGTAAATTTCATCTCACACCTTTTCTTCACATAGAGTCCTCTTTTGCATTTCACTGAAACTCTCACCATGACATTGTCAAGAACTTTTGTTGCTTCACTTTTTCTTTTCTCTCTTCTGCTTCTTCATCTAGTAGAAGCTCAAGAACAGGTATGATACTAACGCCTCTTCACTCATTTCACTCCAACGATTAGTTACATTATTTCTCAAAATTATCATCTGATAAAAAATGTGGTTGCAGATTAATATGGATGGAGCACCAAGCCTGGCACCCCAGAGTGCTATAGGTACTACAAACCTTCTTCTAACCCTTCTATCCTGCATTACGTTTCCAGCACTTCCTTTCTTTCTTTCTTTTTTTGTTCTACTCAAGTTTATACTAAGATTTTAAATAATTACTTGCGAATGACAATATGATAATCACGACATATAATTATAACAATAAATACAATAACGTTAGCCGCTGCATTTTGTTTCTGGTACGCGTATGTAATTGAACTAATTTAGTAAACTGATGCAACTACAGACTGTGGAGTTGCTTGCGGGGGAAGGTGCAGACTATCCAAAAGGCCAAATTTATGCAAGAGGGCCTGTGGCAGCTGCTGTGCAAGGTGCAAGTGTGTGCCTCCAGGAACCTATGGCAATCTGGAGTTTTGTCCTTGCTATGCCAACCTCACCACCTGGAAACAAGTTCGCAAGTGTCCTTGAGCACATATAGCTGATTGTTGAGTTGAGCCATTTTCTTGTTGGAACAATTACGAATAAAATAGCAGCCAACTTTTCATTTTTCATTCATTTTGTTGTGAAATTTCTAGAAATCTTTTGTACTATTATTTGTTGTTTGTTCTGCCTGAATCTGCTGGGGCTGGACGTTGCTATTCGGATCCATGATTCTGTGTGACCTTGGCTGCTGAATATCTGCAAAACCAATAAGGCACGCGGGGGTTGATTGCCGGCAAGCCCCTCCGACGCTCAAGTTAGTCTTTTGAGGAAGTTTTTGTCTCTGAGAACAGAGAAAACTAGGGTTGTAAAAATATCGTACCTGTATCATGGTCAAATAGTACCTTATATATGGAATAACTGCTAGGTTTAGGTCTTTAAGTTTGCATGGGAGACTAACACCTACAAATGAGCTGTGGACATATGAACCTGAATCTGAGCCTAACACAACTGCCCTAAACAGTTGTAATTTAATTGTCTATTATTCCCAATTTGAGACTTTCTTAAAAAGCCCCAGATTAGCTTTCCAGTTTCCAGTAGAGAGTCCAGTCTACCACTTGTCCACACTCCTACACTTGACAATCCAGGCTGGCCAAGTCGTCTTTTCTTGTCGGCAAATGCTTGGCGGACACACCATTGTCTCAAGTAAGGATTAAAATCATGTACTAAATTAATTAAAGCTTCAAAATCAATTTATAAATTTTGATCTGAGACTATTTCTATCTACGCATATCTTCAAAAGGGAGAAACAAATAATGCATCATGTAAAAGTATATTGACAAATTTTTATAAATATACGTCGCAATCTAATTTTGTTGGAAGAAGATTTAAACTCATAAAATTAGTGTGTAAAATGAAGAGATAATGAATTAATAAATGTATTCTTTTTAATTTTTACCTATTTGTT
Organism: Erythroxylum mucronatum; assembly: GCA_027563825.1. Taxonomy (NCBI): domain Eukaryota; kingdom Viridiplantae; phylum Streptophyta; class Magnoliopsida; order Malpighiales; family Erythroxylaceae; genus Erythroxylum; species Erythroxylum mucronatum. Next base: position 19,356,929 of record JAOSBP010000204.1, read on the forward strand.
TTATTTATTTTTTAAAATCAATTTATACATTTTTTAAAGGTAAAAAGGTATGTTTGAAGTTTAACATTTACATCAAAAATACATGTCAGATATTAATGTTTAGGAATGTTCAAAAATAATTTTAACCTTTTGTAACTCACGTATACAATCTCAAAAGTTACGAAACCATTAGAAGTCTATAAATATATTCGGCTATAAATATGCTGCATCCTTCATCCGTCCTAAGACATTAGTCTCTAACTAGAAAAGTAAAACCTTGAGCTTGTAAAGCTTCTAATTCAGGGGACCATAAAACTCACTAAGATAAGCGGTATTATCGAACTAGACAAAGCAACAAGCAATAAAACCACAAATGGATAAAGCACTTAAACTATAAAATAAACAAGCCTCTCAATATCATACAAGTGCATGACTTAAGATATGCCAGATTCCCTCAAGTATACAAGTGGAACCTAACTATACATGCCCACCAATTATATCATCCAAATCATTCACACTAACAATCCATCATTTTCCTTCAAAAGAAAATTTGAGTAAATAACCAAAAATAACATTTAAGCTAAGGTCCAAATTGGTAATTTTTCTTACACCACCCTTCCCCCATGGAGCCTAGGTATCATATACACCTCCAAAATAAATAGCCTTGAATGCTAGAAGAAAAGCGCCTATACCTAGCAAGATTAAATGAATACCTAAAATTGTTGTCATTTTATTTTCATCTTTTCAGACATAACCAAAAAAAGGGAAAAGATTCTTCAAGAATTTCAAGTCCTAAAAGTGTATGATAAACACAGTCAAAACCCAATACTGTAGAGGAAATTAAGTGAAGTACGTCAGATATAAAGTATGGAAAGATGTCTGTAACTTTCCCCAAGGACCTACCCCTAACCTAGAGTAACTAGGTGGGGAAGTAAAATTAATCCTTGTTCATACGCTGGCTTCTTTGGTACGAAGTGAGCCACTTTAAATAGGTTCATTGCTTCGGCCCAGAATACGATTAATCCAGCATGGGCTACATGAACTTCCAGTAGTTTACTGGATAAATTAATAAGTTAGGCATTTTCGACCCCACCAAGAGAAACCAGTAGTTTCTTAATTACGATCGGCTAAAGCTAATGTGTTTATCTTAGTCTTTGCTTTAATACAAATGTGAGGTTTCAAGCAATTTAGTCAATAAACTATAGTTCAGTGCAGACTTATCATCTTCACTTGAAAAGGTTCTAATTTCTTTTGTTTAAGATAATCTCTACACATAATGATTCATCAAATGGAGAGAGTTCTAATTATAAATCTATGAGCAGAACTAGTATTGAATTGTGGTTAGTAAAAGAAGGCACGTGGTTATAGATGAGGAGGAGTTCGATATTAGTAGTGAATGGCAAAGTTTATCCCTCACCTTATAGTCTTTTAGGCTAAAAAGTATGAGTTTAGGTTTAGGGTGGATGCAAGCATTATGAGATTAGAGTATAATATCCTTGTGTTTGTAAATGAAAAACCTGAGGTCTAAGGTTGTAGTTCAACAAAATTCCTATTATATCGCAATTGTTCAAACTAAAACTGGCAATTGTTTATCAGAAAGTAACTAGATTAATAATTGTGATTTTTCCATAATTTAATCACAAGTTGAATTTTGGCATGAAAGCAATGATTGGCTAATTATGTCGAATATGAAATGAACTTGTTTGGTTTTAAAACTGTTAAGTCCTGGTTGTGGGTAAATAGGCATGCCTAGAAGGGTCTGCTTGACACCTCAGTGTCTCCTGATGTCTCCTGTATTGGCACTTTAGTGTTTCCTGATATCGAGACATATGTCTCTCTTCCTGATACCGATCATGATATCTCCTGTATAAGTCCCATTACCTGCTTCTGTAAATGGATTTAACAGTCATATAATTTGTATTCTGATTTCTGTTTGACTTTGATATAAACAAGAATTTGTGTTCTGATTATGAAGGGTTTATACCCTCTTTTGAGACTCAGTTCTGTTTTTTGTACAATCTGTCTGAGATCCAATATAATATGTATGAATTATTCGTTCCGATAAACTGTTAATGCATGCTTTTGATATATCATGATTGTGTATAATTAGTTGTCAGTTTATGCATAGATTAGTTATT
>JAOSBP010000204.1:19359145-19385583 GCA_027563825.1 Erythroxylum mucronatum
CGGGACTTCGAGGCAATAAGCAAACAGGGAGCTTTTGTAAGTAATTTAGACGGTAACTTTTGTGAGTAACCTAAGATAGTCTCACCTTGATTTTGTTTGTTTGTTACTGAATTGAATTTGATATTGATGAATGTGTACTGATTTTTGTACTGATTCCGGACATGAAGGTTTGAGGTATTGATTGATGAATATGATATTGAAGTGCTACTTATCTTACTTTGTTCTGCTTGTTGAATTTAATTTATGCTGATTATGTTCCTAATTCCGGACAATGATTGTCCGAGGCGTTCGATGCATGCTTATATCATTGGAAGTGCTACTTATATGTGAATATTATTGACTACTTGCTTTGCACATGAAATGTATGAAATGACATGTTTTGCTTTAAAACTGTTGAGTCCTAGTTGTGGGTAAATAGGCATGCCTAGAAGGGTCTACAACTGCTCTTATTATTGACACCTTGGTGTATCTTGTTATTGACGCCTCGGTGTCTCTTGTATTGACACTTCGGTGTCACTTGATATCGAGACATATGTCTCTCCTGTTGATACCAATCATGGTATCTCCTGTATAAGTCCCGTTACCCGCTTCTGTAAATAGATTTAACAGTCATATGATTTTGTATTATGATTTTTGTTTGATTTTGATATAAAAAAAATTGTGTTCTGATTATGAAGGGTTTATACCCTCATTTGAGACTCAGCTCTATTTCTATACAATCTGTATGAGATCTAATATAATATGTATGAATTGTTTGTTCTGATAAACTGTTGATGCATGCTTTTGATATATCATGATTGTGTATAATTAGTTGTCAGTTTATGCATAGATTAGTTATTACTCACTAAGCTATATGCTTAGCACGGTAGATTTACCCCGTGTAGGTTCAGAGAGAAGGACATAAGGACTGGGATGAGTCAACCGCAATGACCAATGGAGTAAGAGCCTTGTTTTGTTAAAACTGTATTTTGGAATTTGTTTTTGGCTTGTATTTGATGTATATGACTTTGAATTTAGTTGAAGGTTTGTAATATTCTTAATTCAGGTTGGTTTCAGAAAGTATGATATGTAATATATGTTTGTTGAAATTCTGGAATTGCATGCACGATGAATGTTTCGTATCTTTCGGTTTTGTCTCGATTCTGTAAGCACGTATGTTATGTTGTCTGCGTGGCATCCCGTATCCTCCCAGGGGGTATCAGGGCGTTGCAGCAAATCTCTATCAACAACTAAAGAACATTCAAGCCAATCAAGATCAAATGCGAGAACAAATAGACAACATACAAAATCCACTTCTTGACATGCAGATTTTGCTCAGAAAATCCTTAAATCTCTTCAATAACTCTGTTGATACTTATTTTCTAATTGGCTTATTTATAACGATTGTTTTGTTTGATGCATCATTTACTCTTTTCCTCTATTCCGTTATGTTTTATTTCCTTCTTATTCCCCTTTATTTTTGATAATGACAAAGGGGGAGAGTTTATATGATATATTTTTGCATATTTTTTAATATATGATGATATATTTCTGAATGCATATTGCTCTTGAATATATATGTGATTGATTATGTTGTTAAAAATTGCGAAAATATGTGATATATAAACGATAGGCTCCTTTCTTAAGAGGTATGCTCCTGCTAATTATGACTGAACATATAAAAGTTTCAGGTGTCTTTCGAAATCATTTATATCTCTTTGAATTTTGAAAAATATATCTATTATTACTTGTCATCATCAAAAAGGGGGATATTGTTAGCTCAAAGTTTATATTTAACGATTTTGATGATAACTGTATGATATTTCAAAATTCAAATTGGATGTATTTGTTTGTAAAATTGATGGTCTAATTCTAAAAAAAGAAATAAAATCATAAGAAATATGTTTTCCTTCTTGCGAACCTTGTTTATGAACTCATTAGAAATGATCCTACTAATTATGAAGGTAATATATTAGCTTCGTGATTATTGAAAGATTTTTGGCAAATATGATATCGAAGCTATTCAAGGTTAAATCCATCCAGTTAACTAAAGATGCGAGTGAAGGAATGGCTAGTTGAAAAAATTGACTATTTAAAAAAGAGCTACAATACTTATGAAGTAAAACGAATATATTCAGACTATCGAAACATATGAACACCTATACTCTTAAGAATCATATCATTGTACTTCAGAAAGTGAAATTACTCTAGCAGGAGATTGTTACTTTTTTTTATGTGAGCTTTTTAAAAGCTATACTTCAAGTGTGAAAGGTTTACAATGAGAAAGCCCTTAGATCATGAAGACAGGTTGACCACAAGGTTATACCCGTCAACCAGAGTGTCTTGAATAGGATATATGGAGTTGTTTTGAACAAATGAGGGGACTAAAATTTTGCTTTGAACTCACTATTGTAACGGTCTAGTTGAAATTGGACTGTATATATATATAAGTTTGGGTTTGACATGTAACCGAACCAAAAAGGCTGATATATACTTGGCTAAATACAGTTAAATTTCGATTGTGGTTTTTAAGATATATACAATGTAAGGATCACAAGTAAAATTGACAGTCTCGATTTCCTCCTAAATTTTAATAGAAAATAAAAGATTAAAACCACGGATGCCAAGTTGGATCCATCATGCACAAGTTCCTCGGGGTCAACGCAGCTTCAACCAATTCAGTGACGCCCCTCTGCACTGACTGTGGCGGGTCAACAGCATTTTCCTCCTAATGCAACAAGAGAAAAGGAGCATTCAATGTTTGTCATACAACAAGGTAATTGATCATATAAGCCTACATTCAATGTTTGTCATACAACCAGGTAACTGATCATATAATCCTCAGCAATACTAAATTATACCTCCTCCGAAAGAAATTGTGGAGCGATTCCATTGATGCGGCTGATTACGTGGTCAACGTTTGTGGTCACCTTATTTTTGAAGTCAACAGGATTCATGCTGCTCCCCCCAGCAACAGGAGCCAGTGGCATTACAAGCGGTCTTCTCCACGACCAAGATAACAGCTCATCACGGAAAAACATAGCTAATTGGTGCCATAAATGCTCGGTTTGCTGCAATAACCAAAATTTGACCCATCAAACTCGGTATTCAAACACAAATTAATACTTGATGCTTCAAGTGTAAACTTACTTTGGGTGAAACCACCGCCTGTGCTGCTGCACACATTGCAGAAACTATAAGACCTTCAACTCCGAAGTGAGAGAAGAAAGCCTGCATATTCCTTGTTAGACGAAAAGGAACTGGTTCATTGAACTCAATCATCCCATTAGCATCATAAGCGGGGTGGAAATCTGTTTGGAAAACTTTTCCAGTGTTCTTAGCAAATAATATCTTGTTTGGTGACCTTCCCCCTATTTGCAGCATAAAGGACATGAAGCTTGAAAGTGCCAACTGGATTGCAAATTGTTTCTTGAAAGCCCACATATGGTTTCCACTCAGTAAAGTCTTGTACATGTATTGAGAAAAGATATTATCAGTCACATGACTTTTTGTTATATCATTGTAAGCTTGGAGGCGGAGGTCTACAACAGCTTCAGGAGAAATTTGACCAGATATAGCTTGGTTCAATTGCTCCTTGAAGTAAGTAATAGGCAAATCTGCTTCTCGATCATTCCTTGCACAATAGTTTTCATAAACCTCAAGGAAGGTGCTATACATCAAATCGTCCTCCACCATTCGAACCTAGCCATGCAGCAAAAATTATTATTATTATTATTATTATTTATACTGTGCCTCAAATTGGCTGTTCTCTTATCTGCGGGCTGGTCAGCAAATGATAATGTGCAAATGAACGAACGGAAATACCAAGGAATAATGTTTTAGAGCCAATAGATTGAAATGCCAGTATCAACGGTACCATTGAAACATTATCTCCAGTTATTTGTCTCGCTAATCCATGCCGTAATGAACTCAGGGTGTTGCACTTTACATAGCAGATTTTATTACCTGGGACCACACAGGAATGATGATCGGCGTGTGAATGGACACATGGCGACGCCTAGATTCTTTGTGTTTATCAAACATCTGGTTCATTACACGGAATAGCTGCAGCATGCGCTCGTCACTTCTAGCATTAGGTGTTAAAGATGTCTGAACAATAAAATGACGCTGAGAACCATCAGAACCAATAAGAGTCAGACGTCGGAAGCTGCTTCCATGCCTTCGAACAATTGGAATATCAGCTCCAACTCTGTCCAGCTTTACTGTATGATCTGGTGCAATTTCCTAGAAACAGTAAAAAGTCACTAAGCACTGGAGTATCCACAGAAGCTCAAGAGATATATAGTAACGTCAGATGGCAGACCTGATCTGTAAAATACTGCCCTGGAACCTCTACATCAACAACATGAAAATCACGCAACACCCTGCTTTCTTCTTCAAGTTTCAAAACAGCTGGAAACCTGTCTTCCACATTGCTTTGCAGAACATTTTTCCAATGTTTCAAGCGCTCAGTCAGTTCAGAGAGGGTGGCTGGGAAGGTAGCTGTACTTTCAGGATCAAGATCACGCTCAAAATCCTGTTTGTATTCTTTCACAAAGTCAACATGCTTATTCACAGCATCAGCAGAAAAGCAAGCCCTGCAAACACCAGAGAGTTCTTTCTTCAGAGATTGGGGAACCTCTGCCGTAGTGGCAGTAGGGTACTTGTAACAGCGGTGGAGCAGTGCATTAACCACTGCAAGAAGTCTTTCTTCTGGCAAAGTAACAAACCGAGAACCAATTTCTGTGAGCAGAATCTGCAAAATCAGGAATCCTGTTATACAACACCATTGTTGGCATAGTAAAAGAGAAAAATAAACCAGACTGATCAAGATGCTTAAGGCCATAATTAAAATTCATGAACAAGGATTTACACAGCTGTAAAGTTTCAAGAGTAGAATATAAAGCAATATGAAGCTCTTTCTTCGGAATTAAGTATAGCCTTTTAGATGTTAAATTGCAACCCTGAATTAATGGTACAACTTCCTCTATAACATATTAGAGAAATTAAATTATTAAAAAAGAAAACATCACATGACAAGCTTAGCATGGAATCACCACCTCAAGTTCACTAGCCAAATTAGTGTGCTTGCTTCTAAGTGCCTCCATTATTTCCTTTGCTGCTTCAAAAGCACTGGCAGCAGAAGCCACAAGTCCCAGTGCACCATTACGCCTTGCAGCACTCTGGCCTTCATTGATTGTTGAAGAATTGTGTTGCACAGTTTGATCATTGGCAGGATGCACACTGCCTTCAACTGTGGTTGATCTTTCAGGTTCTTGATTGTGAGAACTTCCTCCATCATGAGATCCAATGCCACCTCCAGATTCAGCACCTTGGCCCTGGTTGTCCGTGACTAGGCTACTTGCGCCATGACCCTGTACTCTTGCATTTCCATCAGCCAAACCAAGAGAACTGACGCTCGAACCTGTTGTATTTTGTTGCATTCTTTGCTGAGCCATTGCTAGTCTACCTAGTTCAGATTTATTTGCAACATCACGACGCTCAAGCAAGTATGTTCGTAGCCAGTAATAAAGAGCCTAGGAACAGATCACATAATTAGTGTCTTTGAGATTAAAATAAGATGCAATTTTTAACTATGCACTAAAGCTGTAATAAGATTTACCTGTGGATAGACAGTGGCAATCTTCAGCAGGACAAGTTTGCAATGAGGTGCCTCCGTCCTCTGCAATGAAAGTAATAGCTGCGGAATCCAAGCAAGCCAAACCCAGTGGGGAATCTGGTCCAAGTATTTATCAAATGCTCTACCCACAGGTTCACTAGGGGTATCAAAGCTGAGAAGATATAGAACTCGAGCAAGATGGCTTCTAGAATTTGAAACCCCAAATTTGATACCTTGAAGAAAACAGCTAACAGCATATTCCAACCAAATCTCATCATGTGTTTCTTTATAAGCCTGGAAATACAGATGGTCACAACAAAGTTCAGATATCTGGGGTCAATGAAATTAAAGTAAATTAAAACGGGGGTCCATGAAATTACAGTAAATTAAAACAGTATACCATGTCGCAATAATTTCCCCAGCTTATCCATCCTTTAGGTGAATTTTTGAATAGAGTGACGGCATTGGAATATGCAACATTAGCGCCATCAGAGTCATTAAGTTTCAAGAGAAAATCCCCCTTGAGACGAAATATTTCTGCTTTATGTTTTGCAGGAAAATACTCCAGATTAGTGCTGTTTATCAAATTGAGGCCACTGGTAAGTTCTTCCTTCATCTCCAGATAAGCCTTTGCCTGCTCCCTTATCTTAACAAAAGCTTCCTATAAACATATAACCAAAGAACCAGTCAGATACTCCATCTACACCCTATGAGTGGAAAAAACCAAATACCTATAGAAGCTTGCTCCCTTAATCTATCTCTTTGGTTTTTGGTGCAATTTTTCTTGTTTTAAGTTCTCTTTCCCTAGGAGGTGGAGGGCTGGGGTGAAAAGAGAAAATGTGGGAAGGACTTGCTAATTGGCTAAAAGTAACTTATCAGAATGCCTAAAACAAGCCTACTTAGTTTTTATTTCCATACACAAACAAGTAAATGCTGAATAATAGTAACTACGCAAGTCCAAACATTACAGAAAGAATAAAGTGCACCACAATTGCCAGGGAAATGAGAACGGATGAACATTTCCTTACTTTCAGATACAAGAACCTTAAAATGCAGTTACCTGAACTTCCATGGTTGAATGGCCATACATCTTCTCAAGAATCGTGACACAGACATCATAAAGGCCTTGTTTCCGAGCAATATGAGCAAGCTTATTTACATTCCATGCTTTGTCACGATAACCAAGGTGATGAAGTTGGGGATTAGTTGTGCCAAAATCTTTGAATGCATCGATAACAGCATTATACATTTCATTTCTCCATTGGAGCAGATCGTACCAAACAGACATAATATCCCATTCATTTGGAGTTCTCAGTCTCCAAGTCTCTAGTATGTCTTTTAGATCTGCATAAAGGTTTCCATGCACATTAACAGCAGAACTAGAAGTAAAACTTTTTCCACTGGTAATGTCCACAAGGATCCGGGCAGACTCTTGCACTTCAACAAGCTGCTGGAACTGCTGCAATAGAGGAATCCTTGCATGAACAGACATTTCAGGCAACTGCCACCATTGTTCTAAAGCAAGATCAACTCCTTTTCCTACCATGCTTTCAGCATCTACAACACTATTTGTATTCCTTTCATGAAGGGCAAAATAAGCTTGAATGAGTCGAAGTTTTGGTGTTTCTTCCACCTGAGCCTTGGGAATAACCTGATCCTTCATATATGCCCATTCCGGTAATTTCCAAAGGCTGTCAAGAAGAATTTCATAATTCTCAATGCTTTTACCAAAATCAGCTAGTGCATCCCACTGACTAAGCTGGTTAGCACAGTAAAGCCATTGTTCTTCCCATAGACACATCTCTGCCTTGGGTACTGTGTTATTATAGGTTCCTTGAGTTGCCTTAAGCATGGCTTGGTAAAAGAGGCTCTGAGCACGCTGCCAGTAACCATGTTGAACCATTGAAAGTCCAGCTCTTGTTTCTGCAGTGATTGACCTTTTCTTCCACAGCCCACATCTCATATCTTCTTCGTTTAGCAAACGGTAAAGCTCAGCTAGAGACTCAGAGCACTTTGTATCATTTATGAACAGCATGACATGACTTTCTAACAAGGCCAGTGCAATATGCCAAGCATTATAAGTTTTTCCAATGTATTTAATAAGCTCACTTGGGATTCGAGGTTGAGGATGACTCAACTGAAGGCCTTCTAGAAGTGCTTGCACAACATTTGGTCTGCTAGCTTGCTGCTTCTTATGATAATCTTTTGACAACAGAGTAATCAGAGGCTTGGCTAGGGCTATCTGATCTTCTTTTCGTAAAGTCACCCACACAATTGGAAACACCAGCACCCACAAATGGTATGCAACATTAGCATCTGTGTGTGCCAACTCTCGCAACGGAATGACAAGATCAGACACCTGAAAGTAAAAGGAAAGTGATTGTCAAATACACTCGCACTCAGTCTCTCATGCATATGATGCAACATAACATATTTCATTCAACACTCTAATCCTTTAAGGAAAAGGGACACTCATTCAAAGTTAGCGTAGTTAAGAAATAAAGGAAAATAACCCCCAGAATGGAAATTTCAGCACGTCCTTAAGCAGACAAGTAGGAAATTAACAAGTAACCAGTAATCAAACTACAAGTACCATTAATGGTTACTACACGAAAAACCATTGAAGTTGCAGAGGAGTTCATTTGAACACCCAAAAAAAAAAAAATCATAACCTGGAGTTTGTTCATCTCATTGAGAAACTGAGCATGCTTAAGAACAAGACTATCAAGTGTCAGTGGAGCTTCCTCAGGACCCTCTGAAATATCAGTAACCATTGGTTGCACACCAGAAGTATCAGAAAGGGAAGATGAAGCCACAAGTGGGAGGACCCTAGCGGAGTTTGGAGCAAGCGTGATAGGTTTATCCTCAACTAAGATTGCAAGAAGAAGATCTAGACCTTGTTTTAACCAGAAAACATCACTTAAAGCTTCCCAGTCCTGAACTTGGATAATATACTGCAGCCTTGTAAACAACGTTTTACCAAGTGATTCATGATAAAGCAAAAAAAATTTCATCCTCATTTCAGGATCCCTTGCCCGTAAACCAAGCATGAATTGTCTTTCCACCTTCTGAAACACCTCTTTCCTGAGAGGCAGTGGATATCTAACAGTAAATTCAAATACATCATTAATATAATAAAAACAAGAACAACAATCAATTCAAAGCACCACTTACTTATTTGAATTGGCACAAACTCCATGAAGAAGCTGAAGGTATTTCCTGTCCCACTCTTCAAGGGCATCAGGGGGGAAGGTCTGCTTATCAACTTGTGAAAGCTTTTGAAGAAATGACACAATTTCCTTAGGATTAAGAAAAGCATTTGATATGCCTACTCCTGTTTTGCTGAAATCATCTTCAATCCACCCTTTTATCACATCTAGTATGCAGAGAAGCACACTTGGATCAGTGCCTTTTTCAGAGAGCAAGGCATTCAAGATTTGAGTCACAGATCGTTTGCATTCAGGAACAATCATTACTTTCTCACTAATAAGCATCAGGACGGATTTTAGATTAGAAATGACTGCTCCAAACTCAGCACCTTGACGAGAAGAAGAGACAGCTGCGTCTGCATCAGTTCGTTGACCCTGATAAGTAAGACGTTTAACATAAGTAAATGGAAATAATAACAAAATAGTAACTTTTCCACAAGTTCCAACAAAGATAGAAGCTATTAATAAGGCACCATGTAACATGAAATGAAAGGCAGTTGGCATGCGATTCTTAAAACAATGTAGAAAAGATAGCTTAGGTTGAACATTGAAATTGATAAATCAATCATGTAAAAGACAAAAAAGAAAGTTACACTGTCAATACCCATTAAGATAAAAAAAGTTTGTCGTCTCAACAACAAATGTAAGTTAATGAAATAAAAACAAGTAATATAATATGTTTTACATGAGTGCTAACCAAGGGGATAAGATATTAGCAACACCCTTTACTATGAAATGCAAGTTACTAAGAATGAAGTCCTTGAAACAATCTGAGAAACAGAATTGAAACTGAATATTGTCCATAATTGAGGCATAGAAGAATAAGAACTTTAGATTGTCAATATCCACGACAATGAAAAGTTTAACCATTTCAAATGGTCCATAATTGAGGCATGGAAGAATAAGAACTTTAGATTGCCAATATCCACTAAAATGAAAAGTTCAAACATTTCAATATAAAGTGAAGAAATGTACAAAAAGCACTTGAATTACAAAGTTTTAGGGAAAGATGAATTAACTTAAGGAGCACATATCAAAAGCTATCAATTAAACAAAGGAATTAACTATAGAGGAACTTAACTACAAATTTGAAATTAAGGGGAGATTAAAAATTAAAGAATCTCATCAATTGAAAACTACAAAAAGAACCATAGATATTACAACATCCATAATGTTTCATGCTACTTCCCAAGGATCTCTCCTACCGGTAATTTTAGTGTCTCGTCATAGAAACTCTGCTCAAACGATAACATGTGCTAAAGAACAACTCAACCCAAATGCTTAAACCAATAGGTAAAGCTCAAGAATTGGAACATATATTATTCTTGAGACCTTTCACTCATAAAAGCCTACAATAGCTTGTCAACGATAGCTTAAGATGATGGGCAAGGTCAAACAAATGAATTGCATATTTTCTTGAGACTGAATCAGCATAATTAAAGCTCAGCAACATTGGAGGTTATGTTAAGTAATTATTGTGATGGCATACTTGTTTCAGATGAGAACCTACTGATGATCCCATATCACGAGCCAAACGTTGAAGGATGTGGACCAAGATACGTGGTTCAACATACTTCTCCACCTCCGTTAAAGTTTTAATGACAAGCAGCACAAAGCTAGTTGAATTAGAAGAAGTATCCTCATTAGATGCCTGTGGAGCTGTAACAGTAGCAATGTGTTTCTGAATAAGCTCATCAACTTTATGATACAATTGCTTCACATCTGATGGTGTAACAGTCGCTTCGGGTGGAAATGCAATAAAGACCATCTTCAACAGAGAGCACAGTGACTTCCCAGCATCTAGCATTTTGTGTTTGAAACAGGGTTCTAGAATCTGATAACAAAAGAACAGTATCATACCAAAAACAGTCATTAGAAAACCTCAGAAACAAAAGAAAGGAAATCCTTCTATGTGGGACATACCTGAGATATCTGGTTGATGTTGTTTCTAATAAATAAATGAGGTTGTTTCTCCAAAACTTTGTTCATCACATCCAAACCCTGGGCAAGTGCAGTGGAGGGATCCTTTGATTGTGATGGGCTGCTGAGCAGTTTCTCCAAATAATTAAATTTGACATTAGCATTTGGCCACACCTCCAAAGCTTGTGAAAGTAGCTCCAGAGCTTGTTTGTACATAACACTTGCTTCCTTTTCCTTGGGCTCTATGACCAATGCAACCTATGTCACCACCAAATAAAATTCAAAGTCATGCCTCTATGATAAACAGCAATTTGAACAACCATGTGATAAACCTAAGTCATCTATGCCATAACCACAATAATCATTTTTTATTTACAAAAATAAATAATAAAAAAAGATGCGCTATGAAACAACAGTCATCATATACACAAAAATGGAAACTTTGTATTGCCAACAAAGCTGCTGCACACGATATTTTTTTTTTCAAACAACCAAAAACAGAATTGATAGATCCAAAAGCATGATTTCAAGATTACAAAAATCATTAACTTCTTGTAGTTACACTTCACTGTTGATAGTCGTTGCCACAAGCTTTCATCACGACATTGCCAAAGTATTTTTATCGGGTAGGACATACGAAATGAGTACAGTTTCGACCAAATGCTAAAAGAACGTTTAGAAAGTATAAAACTAGGACCAAAGCTTTTAAAGGAAACTTGAATAGGAACAGGACAAGTGTTTTAGCTCTCTTTGCTCTTTTTAGTGACAATGATCTAGTGTAATGAGAAGCCATATAAGGTCACGAAGCTCAATGACAATTGGTTGCATATTTAACAAAAGTAAAAAGAAGATCGATAAACGAAAAATGGGTAAAGGTTCCAGAGAAATTGAGCTAGAACAAGATGTATTGTCTTCAACCTTCTTTGCAAATGACCTAGGCTCATGAAAAGCTATATCAGGGCAAAGCACTTCAAGACCTCAAACTAGAAGCATTAATAACCAACAATTACAACTACAGCCATTAACAAACTGATAAGCTTGCACTTCGTTTTGACTCTGATATATGAAATCAAAACTTGGAAATATTTTTTAATTAGCAAAGAAGCCTCACTCTGATAAGGAAATTGATTATCATTTCTTCCATTGCAGCATTGGGCTTGAACTCTTCATCAGGTTGGCCACCGGATCCAGGGGTTTCTACGTTAGGGATTGATGACGCACCACCGGGTGACATTACACAGAGGGCTTGAAGACCAGGTTCAACCTTGACCCTTTTATTTGGATCTGGAAAATTAGAACCATCAACTGTACGCTTCAAATCAGTACCAGCAGACCCAGTGTTGAATCCCTCATTAGTCTGACTGGGGACATCACCATCAGTCACAACTTTCATTTCATTTTGTCTTTGCCTTTCCCAACCAACCACCAGTCCAGCAAGTTCAATTGCAAGACGCCTGTTTTCTGCCGTTGTATTGTATGGCAATCCTAGTCGACTCAGAGAATTGACCATCTGAGGTACAAATTGGGCTCTGCAGCTATAAAAGAGATCTGCATGCCTCACAATGAGCTGGAAAATGTGAATCAAATTAGGAATCGAGTGACCTTCCTCAACCAAAATCTTTTTTGTGTATCTTATCCAAATTGGCATGCGAGAATCTCCAGGGGGTAATCTTCGCGGCAAAGCAGGCATCAATATATCAAGGGCCTGTTTTACTAGAAGTTTATTTTCTGGCTGGCAAGTTCTGAGAAGCGCAACAAAAACCTGCATTTGGAGAACTATTTCATGACCTTTCCACGTTTTACGAAGTGGAATCCTTATTTTTCACAGTAATGCTTTCATGCAATTCACAGAGTTCAACAAGCATTAGATGTTTCACTATCTAGCATGTGATGCTGCATATATATGCATTTGTAGAAACAATCCATAGATGAACAAAAATCAGAAAGAAAAATCTCTAATCACAAAATGTGTGGCATTACTCTTTAGATAAATTGCAATGGGACCAAAAATTGTATCTTTGGCAAAATCCTTGGGTTTGTCCAATCCCAAATTAGGGTTGGCAATGGACCGGGCCCAAAAAAATTTCAGCCCAAAGGCCAAAATGTCATAGTTTTAGTCAATTAGTTCTTCAACTATTAAACAATACAACGTACAAGCCCAAGCCCAACGCCCAGCCCAATCAACTTAGGCTTCGCTCGTTAACTTTGTGCGGGGGGGCCAATTCTTCCATTCCTAGTCCCTATATGTTAATGTTTAAGTTTTTGTACTTTGAGGAAGACAAAGACATGGATACTTAATATATACTCATTCAAGATCAAAGGCATCCTAAAGTCCAAGCACATCATCACCATTTAAAGTTCATTAAAAATATCCATCTTCAGCACTTGTGATGAAGAAAACTATACAGGGTATTGCTTTTGGCGATTCTATCAAATTTGATTTGGCAATGGATCAAATCTTGCAGCAAACAAATAGGAGCACTCTGATAAACAATGAAAACTAAATCGAATATGAAATCTGTAGTGCTAACAGTGACTGAATAAATTGTGAAGGTACCTGAAGTATAATCTTTTCAGGGGCCTGATAGGCCTCTAAAAAGTGGCAGACATTCACGAATGCCCACTGCTTACTAGCACTATCCTCCCGTTTCAGATGATTCCACCCAAACTTAATGAGCTCTTTCCTATGATGAACTAGGTCAGTTTGCAGATATTTAAGAAGCAAAGTGGCAAGCTGTAAAAGTTCTATCCTCAAAGGCTCATCATATTCAGCCGAGACCTAGTAACAGAGTGCAGAATGTTTGAATTAGAAAACAGAACTGCATCAAAGTAAAAAAAAAAATGTACATGAACAAAACAAAAATAGTGAAATTTTTCTAACAAAAAAATCACAGGAAATTCAGGATCACCTCTTCTGGTGGATCAAGAAGTTTGTCAACAATTGTTTTTATGATGCCAGGATCAACGACCTCCCAACTCTGGCCATTCTGAAATGCATGAGCAAGCATAGGAAGGATAAGCATTTGCATCACAATCACCAAATGCTCATGACCAAGTTGTTTTGATTGGAAAAGTTTCAAGAAGTGCATAAGAAGTACTCTCTTCATATTGGGTGGATAACCTTCTGCAACCTACAATAAAAGGATCATCATTGTTGAACTCAGAAATGGATATCCAGATTATGGAGATTTAGTAGGGAAGGGAGAAAATTAACCCCATTGCAAGGGAAAACAACTCCAAGAACTTAATTACCTCAATGATATAGAATTCTTTGAGAAATGTATAATCAATTCGAGAATGAAACAAAAAAATAGAGAGGATATCAAATAGAACATTGACTTCGTTCTTGTCATGACGCAAGTAATTAAGGAAACATTTCACCAGCCATTTGCTTTCTTTAACCTGCATTACAGAAAAGAATGCCAAAAGGCATATGTGAGTTGACACGTGTGCAGATATTCTTGTACAGAAAATTCAGAGGTAATGATACAGCATGATTGGTTTGCAACAATAACTAATAATCACTCTTAGGAGCAGACAAAACAAACTATTAGTATCACACCAATAGGTTCCTAGAAATCACTTCTAGAGTTATAGCAATCTCTCCTAAGAATCACTCCTAGAAAGAAAGCTTCTCACTTCCCAGAGCTGGAATTCAGAAATTCTAAAAATTCTTGCATCATAAAAAGGAATCATCAGCATATATATATATAGACTTCAGCACAAATTCTATTAAGGCCAGGAACCAAACTGTACTTCCAGCCTAATAGAAAAGCTTGAAATAAAGCCAAATATATTCTCAACTCCAGATAAGGAAAAAAATGATTGATCAAAAATAACAAGGAATTAACCTAGTAAAACTTCTAATACAGAAAACTGTCCAGTACGATAAGATAACCCCAAGGTAATTTCCATTCTCCATCACAGTCACATAAAGTTATCTTGTCAAGCAAACAATTTACAGAAGTATTATAAAATTTTAACAAAGCAATTCTCTATTCATGTTTCCTTAGGTCCAAAGTATTGTTTTCCGCAAAGTGACAAGCTCACTGCCAAAGGGAATTAGTCATATAACAGTCAACTGGAAAATTTTGGAGCCAAATTCAAGTGCTGGATGGGAGTAAAGAAGTTAGCAGAATTAGAAGAATGTATGGACTTAGAAGAAGTAGTTTTGAAAACCAAAAGGATACAACACAGCTAAAAGCATGGAGGCATCCAAAGCAATTACAAAAGTATACCGCGGGGTAAACAAGCTACATTCCATACATACTTGCTGCCCCTATAATAAGAAGCATAGCTTTATTACCATTTACTAATTAATCCAAACCAGTGTTAAGAAATATTGACACCAATAGGAGAAAATTTCCAAAGACAACAATAGCATTTTAGCTTATCCAATGATTAAGCTTACTTGCACTAAGTTCAGCTCCTGTTCACTTTGTAAACGAGATATTCTTGCTGGTGACTTCCACACAATCACTAGCGTATCAAACACAACACGGTTACTCTGTAACCAGCACGGTATCAATTTGACCAATGTCTTAACAAGTGCAAGCCCTTGGAAATAAGCATCCGAAGTTGCAGATGGAGGGATTGATGATAAATTAGACCCGTCAGTTGAAGAAGCATTGGGGCCATCATCTGCCAATAAAGAAGTTGATGGAGTTGTTGATGTCTGGGTCATTCCCACATCAGATTTAGGGAGAAACTCAGGAAAAGCACTTGCAAGTATCTTCTGTGGTGATTTTGCCAGTTCATCTCTCAAAGGCTGGCCAGCATCTGACCGTATTATGTGCATGAATCTGGATAAAAGAACAATTGGGAGAACAGAAAAGAGTTTTACTAATTAGAGTAGCAAGTTCAAATAAACAACTGACTGCAACACCACAGTCTCACCTCCTGAAGCATTTTGGATCACTTAAACGGACAAGAAAATAATCTACAGCAAGTGTGGCATATCGATTCAAAAATTTTGTGAGAGGAAGACGATATGGACTGTTGATCTCACTATACACTTGTCCAGGGGGAAGAGCTCCCTCCAAATCAATAGTTAGCGTTACAAGTTCATCAAGAAACTTTGATGCAGCATGAGGAAGCAGATGAAAAAGCTCAATAATAGCTGCAGGGAACAAAAAAGTATTTCAGGTTAACACTTGCAGCTGTACAATCACAGGTTTTGAGCACAAGCATATTTCCCTACATGGGCACTCGAGCACTAAGTTAACTAAACCCATAAGTTAACTCTTACTACAAGACAGAAATTAGATAACTTACCAGCTGCAATTTTAGGTTCTTCACCAGCCTTGCATGACTTCAGATTCTGTGCAAGCTTTTCAGGTTCTAGCCATTTCTTGAGATGCTCCAACAGCTTGCCACCCAAGGTGACGTTGAACCAATTGGACAAAAGTTCAAGCAGCCGGGCGAGACCTTGCAGAAGAGGCATGCTAAGATTCTTGGTATGAGCCAAATTAACCAAAATAGGCCTGAGGCTACTCTGCAGAAGTTCTTTGGGTAGCCTCTGCTGATTAATAACCTAAACAAAAACCAACATAGGTGTAGGTGAATACTGCAAATTCTGATGTGCTCTCAGTAAGAAAATATTAAAGCAGGCATAACAACAGCTAAACTCCTCTGTGTCAATTAATAACCAAAAAGAACTTAACAAACAAGTAAATAGAGTAAACACAATAGTCCATTATCATGTAACTTCTTCTTAGATATTTCTTGCAGAGCAGCTACTAACTAGTAACATAACAGACCAATGAGAACATGTCACCATACCACTAAGGTAATATGAAATGCCATTACTCCTATCCAAGCGGCCACACCAACCATCGCGTGGACATCAGAATTGATATCATCCCAAAAAGAAGAAGCAAATATAGGTATAACCTGTTATTTTATATCATAAAAGCTTTATAAATACCTGACGCAAGCCCTCCTTAGCAACAGCAACAATTTCAGGTGTTCGGCGCGTCAAAGACTTGAAGAACATTGAAATGATCTTAGCTCGCAATTCATTATGATTTGGTGTTTTGAAATCAGTCCATGCCATAGTAGTACACAGTAACTCAATGCAAGCTGTTCTAAGTTTATTCAATGAAGTGGCCACTTTGGGAGTCATAAGTTTCACAACCCATGCATCTTCATCAGCCTCAGCTATTTGCAAAGCTTCTTGCAAAAAGTTTATCAGTTCTTGAGTCAACTTGAGAAGAGGGGGTCTCAAGGCGAGGCAAAAATTCAAAGCAGTGACTGTCCCGACCTATAAGCCAAAAAGTATATTAAGTATAGAACTTAACTGGAAATATTACTGGTAATTAGCAACAAGGCAAGCCTACCTGTTGATCAACAGTCTTTGTCCGAAGTGGCCGCATGATAAGTGGCTGAAGCAAAGGCTGGTACAGAGGCTCAAGCAACTCTGACACCTCACTACCAGTTCTACTTGCCAGAAGTTGCAAACATGACTGGACATTCTTTCTCACTATAAGAGAAGCATTGGGATTAAACAACTCAGAGGCAAGAAATTCTACTACACCTTGAAAACTTTGTCTACGTGGTTCACTATTTGCTTCATCAACATTATTGACCACTCGAAGAACCTGATTAAGCACTTGACCGGTCTCTTCCTGCTCTTTGCTTGCATAAAGAGGAAGCCTTTTGAGAACATAAACCAAACCCCGCACAACTCTCACCTGAAAAAGACAGAGAGTCTCAACTGTGATCTTTCCCACTAAAGCACCAAGCCCCATCACACCTCCCATTTGTGATTGCCATGTACTTCCATAGCAGCAGTGCAAAAGACGGGGTAAAAGCTGTTCAAAAACTGGGATCCGAACACTTGGCGGTGGTGAATAAACAGGATTCATTGATGGACTAGAAACAATCATGGGTGTACCAGGACCACCTCTAGACATCATCACATCAGCATGTTTGGAGCGAGCAAGAAACAGAAGCGTTTCAGCAAAGACATTTAAAGCATTAAGTGCAGCTTTAGCATGAACTCTATTCTCATCTGCTAGCACTTCAACCAAAGCATCTAAAAAAATGAGGGGATCCAACTCTTTCAAATTACAACACATGCTATTCTTTGATCTTGAACTAGAACTAGAACTTGATGCGAGCAAAGGACCACCAGGAGCAGCAGCTGGAATAGAAGGGTTAGTTGACGTGCAATCAATGTGAAAGATCATTGCAAAATGGCGACAAACATTGACAACAAAATCATCTTTGGGGTCATGCAGATCCAGTTCTGCGCTGGCAGCAATTATAGTCATTAACAGAATTTTGAACACCGACTTCTCAGCCATGAGTTGGGTTTTAGTCTTCACACCTAAGTCAGCCTGAAATATTGAATCACTCAACCATTAGGCAAGTATTGATATAATATAACGATACAAGCTATCTGTTAAAAAGTACTGATGGATGCAAATCCACAGTAATCTTAAAGAATAGTATATAACTGACCTTCACATCTGAAGTCTCAGACCTCAGAAAAGAGGAATCAACGGTGGAAACCAACAAGGATGACAGCTGCTTTGCCGTATATCCTTCATCGGAAATATTTCCTGGCAAATTAAGCTGAGACGATAAGCAAACACGGAGGAACTTGAGCGCCTGTTTCCTGTAGAAGGAATCAATGCCACTTTGTTTGTGCATTACAGCTGCCACAGCAAGATTTATGCATCGGTCCAGCGGAACCAAAAAGGGTGTTGAAGGCTCAAAGGTAAGAATCAAGCGAAGCCCGTGCTCAGGATTCTCCTTGCACTCGAGAGCAAGTGGCTCTTTAAGAAAGCGTCTATTACGACCACCTAACTTGCCAAGTAGTTGCAATGCTTTTCCCCCCCAGGGGTAAGGTGCAGGCCGTAAGTGAGACCAAAGGGCCAAAATCATCTCTGACATGACATTAGCCATATTAGGTTCTAGGAAGTCAGGATTTAAGCTGTCTACCCAAAATTCCAGTGTTCTTAAACCCAAGCTCACTAGTTCATCACTTCCTTTCAGACACAAGACAAGAGGTCGCATAAGTCGGGGAAGGTAAGGCAGTAATGAACTTAAGCGTGCAGGCAATGTTAAGCATAGCTCGAGTAAAAGATCCCTCATATCTTCCCCAGTTGGGCCTTCAAGCATTGTCAACAACATATTTAGGCAAGGTTGCAACATTGGAACCAGGTCACGAAGAAGAAGTTCAATTTTACAGCCTGCAAGAGCTCTAGACATTGTACGTAGAAGTTGCATATAACCAAGAGGCTTCTCAACTTCAGTGGCACTTTTCATGCAAACTTCCATTATCACAGGCACATGAGGTTGCAAGATACGTTCAAACTCTGAAGGTGCTTTGGCAACAGCACCAAATATAAATCGAAACAGATGTAAAACCAATTTTGCAGCAGGTGAATCTGGCTGCTTCAAGATGTCAAGTTTGCTGCTTACAAGAAAATTAACCAATACATCTGCGAATGGCCGATATACTTTCGGGGATTGCAAAAGTGTAGAAAATATGTGAACCAGATGAGTGTTATGTATCATGCATTCAAACAGCTCAGGCATACACAGGGAGAACATATCCATCAAATCTCGAGGTTCCATAATAGCCAGAATCTGGGAAAAGAGATGTAGCATCTCTCTTTCTTCATCCTTTTCCTTGAAGAGAGCCAGGCAATGTACCCCACTCTTAAGAACACCGGATGCTTTCCATATCTGCATGTAATCAAAGTCTGTCAGATCTCTATTGGTTTACCATTTTCTATGTGAAAAATACAATAATGATACCTCATCTTCTCTTAACCCTTTGAATGCTGGAAGTGCCGGCAAATTGGATGATGCCGTACCCAAAACTTGTGAGTGTATTCCATGTGTGGAAGAAGAGACCTAGAGCATTTCAAACATCATTTACAATGTAAAGGACAAGCAGGCCTGTAAGACCACATAAGCTTCAGAAAAAGAAACCTGTGATCGGGGTAAATGTGCATGGGTTATGCTCCATATGATGGTCTTCATTCCTAAATTAGTCAGCAAAGAATTCATAAGACCAAGTACAACAGATAGTCATGCCTGTCAACTAAAACTAAGTAAACACTGGAAATGGACAAACCTACCCATAACTAGGGTTTTGATCAGATTCTTGCAATCACTGACTTCCTTAGCATGCTCAACTGGAATTTGCAAATTCAGAACTGCCTGCAACAACCGATGTCAATATTACAAGACTGACGAGAAATACCAAGAAAAAGCATTTACCAAAGTCCATGATTGAGAAGTAGAAATACTACAGTGCTGCA
The DNA here is from genome assembly GCA_027563825.1 of Erythroxylum mucronatum. Classification (NCBI taxonomy): domain Eukaryota; kingdom Viridiplantae; phylum Streptophyta; class Magnoliopsida; order Malpighiales; family Erythroxylaceae; genus Erythroxylum; species Erythroxylum mucronatum. The sequence goes on from JAOSBP010000204.1 coordinate 19,379,152, forward strand.
GTTAACAAGTATATATGTTTACAATCACTTCTTAAACACAGGAGCCATTCAGCACTACTGCTAGATCTTAAATAGTGAAACAACATATCGTGTCCAACCTCTGAAAATTCAAATTTTAAGAGAAAGAACAATTCAATAGTAAAAAAAGTGAGCGAAACAGCAAGTAGCACTTAGTAAATAAATTGAGTGAACAGAAAGTCACACTAACTGTTACTGGCCATATGTTTATAATGACAGAATTTTTATGGTTTTCCCGAGTGTTCAAAATTAGGCTGGCATATCATCCAACTAAGTTAAACTGGGATCGAACTGGTTGTCAGAGACAGAAAGTATGTGATACTTCTATCGAAAATAAAAACAACCTAATTCTTAAAACAACTATTTTAACCCAGGAACTAGATGAGCTGTACTGGTCCAAATCATCCGATTCCCGGTTATCTTCAACCAGATACAAAGATAGAGATCCCACCAGTTTTACCATCCAAATGAATCAGACCAGTAACCAGTTCCAATTCAGACCAGTTTTCACAACCATGGTTATTCCTTTCCCTCCAAATAAATCCTGATCAATTCTGCCTTCATATAAAGGGATACTCTCCAATGGCAACAGAACCAAAAGCAGATCCATGGAGAGACTATACAACCTTCATAAAGTTCAGTTACTCTTGACAATAAAAGCAACAAGGACAAAGCTCTGACACAAAAACAAGAAAGACAACAAACCCGTAACAGCAAATAACTAGCAAGAAAAAAACTTAGGTCCAAAATCAAATGGTTATATCCAAGACTATCAATAACCTTTAAGAAAAACCTTTTATATAATAGTGAAAGAAATTATAGTATCCATATAATCCACAACCATTTCAACATCATTATCACCAGAATAAATCAAGTTTGAGAATGTGAATAACACAGTTCATTGGCAGTATATGTCACGTAAACATTATAGATAGTTGTCAAGAAAACCTGCACAGGGAGTTCAAGCTTTGACCTCATGGTTGCACGTTCCTTTCCATCCTCACCCTCCAATAACTAAATTCAAAAGGAGAGAAAAGAAAAGTGTAAATACAGTTATCACCAATATTGTTCCATTGATTATATCTGATGCTTGCAAAAAAGGGACGCTTATACACAAATCTTGCCATAGAAGACAAACAACGTATACAACAGGTTCAGCCTCAATCCAAAACACTAGGTCTAACTCTCAAAAGCATGCATTACCTGAGGAATTGTCCGCTTGAAAGTACTAAACTTGCCAACAAAAGCATCCAAAATACACCCCTGTAGCAAAAATTGAGTCATTTATGGAGATTAGAGTTGCTAAGTGCAAGAATATGCAGTATAGCATAAACTGAAAATGCCGAACTAAAATCCATACAAGTAGAACTCGAGCCTCATCTCTAGATGGTTGATCTACACCTTTTTCAAAAATTGGTTCTACCTACATCCCCAAAAAAAAAATGAATTATGGATCAGTAAAATGTATTATCAAGTTTATATGGAACTACTTGATGATATGAGGTCGAACCGCACCAGATTCAACATCAACCGAGCACAGGTAGTATGGATGCTGAGTGACAATGAAGCATCATGCATGTTACTTGAAAAGAGGTAAATAATTCGTGATAGCTGAATCACAATAATACCAGTAAATTAGTAGATTCTGCAACAAGAAAAAAATGACAGAAGCACAGAAAAAAATATAATTGAAGCATGTGTCATGGACAACACTCTTCCTATATTAATTGCAATGAAATCCAAAATCCGAACAAAATTAAAATAGATCAAAACCAGATTACTTAAACAATGAAACACAAGTTGTAAAATATGCCTTAAAAGCTAACACAGAAAAGTATATAGCGCACTATCGAATGAGGAGATGGGACAATTCTCATGAAAAAAACTTCACCTGTGCTAAGGACAAATCATTCCTAACATGATGAACAATCTCTGCCAAAAGACTATAAGCCAGTGGCCTCAAAGTCTCATAGCAAGCTCGACCAGTTCCAACTAGAACCCTGGAATAACGACTTATCCAAGTCAGGTCAAAAGCAACGATCACGATGTTAAAAATAAGCACAGAATTTTGAATGCTCTCTGAAATGATTCCCTCTTAGCAGCCTTCTAACAATTTGATATATTACAAAGTTAGAAGCATGCACACAAAGAATAAAGCAGCAGCATACACCAATTTATTGCTAATCTAATGGCGACATATAAGGGACAGATTTGGGTTGTGTGACCAATCCCAGGCATAAACTTGCCATATTTCAACAAGCATTTTTCTTCATCTTTTAGAACATCTTAATTCAAAGTTGATCATGCCTACATAATAGTTAGAAATTATTCCTGCAACTCATTACATCAAAAAATATATATTGATAGCTCTAATTTTAGTAATAACAAGGAAGCATCAGCTACCTACAGAAGATGAATATCTTACCTTTCTTCTAGAAGTGTGTCAATCAAAGGGAATAATCCCCTCTTAAAATCAGTACCAAGAACATGTTTTAACGCAACAAGCAATTCCTACACCAACATGCTTGCTTATCAATTCTTGCAACTAAACAATCGATGGAACTTACATGAAAACAAAGATAAAAGACAATATATCACTAACCTTCCGAATGGACACGGAGTCGGAGCATGTAACGAGCAAATTCACAATGCTTTTACAAATGCTTTCTTCATGAGGCCTAATATATTCCGCAAAACTCTTCAACAAGTATGTTAAGAAGGAAACAGTCTGCAAGAACAAAACTCGAGAATTGTTAAAAATCATAGCAACATAAACAATGTAAGCCTAGTATGTATAGAGTCTCTAACTGCATTAAATGCCTTGAAACCAACTTAGAGAGCTTAATTTATGATCTCCAAGCAATCAATATTTTAGGAAGTCATATTCCAAGGATTTGGTACTTCAAATTGAAACTATTCAAGTCGAAATTTCATTCTTAGGATTAAGGATCGCAGTTTTTAACATATAAGTGCTCTCTTAATTGTAGCTTCACAGTAATTTCATAACAATGCAATCCCAACAGCTAAAGTATAACTTCTGTCCAAAATCAGACTTGCAAATAGCTCAGCAATATAATCATTCATGACTTGAAGATAATGTTAGTGCTTGCAAAGAATAAAATTAGGCAGCCACCGTGAGCAACTAACACTCACCTTAACCTGAGCACCTTTCAGTTCAATAAACTGAGTCTTCAAGTGTGGCGGAACCCTGTCAGGACCCGGGACAGATATTGCAGCAACCATTAGAGGTAATAAGTGGGGAATATTAGTTTGAACAAGTCGACTGTACAATTGGAACAGAAACATCACTACAAGTGGACTCTCAGTAACTATCTTAAATGATCGAGTGCTTGGATTGAGCTGTCCATTTCCAACATATCCAGTACTAGTAAGGCCCTGATCTGAAGAAGAAGTCTCCATGGGCTTGATATCCTCCAAGGCTGTTGTTGTATTATCAAAAAAATGGCTGACTGTCAATCTAAAATTCTGATAGATTTTGCATACAAAGTCCAAGAATGGTTGAACTTCATTTTCTAGTGTTGGCCTAAAATTCCTGAGAAGATCAAATATAATGCGAATACAAATCAGTCCATTTTCCTCGTTATCCGTCGTTAGAACTTGCATTGCAACCTTCAAGAGATTCTGAACGAATGGGCGAAGAACTTCACTATGGGGTAGACGATTCAGGATCTCAACTACAATGTTCCGAAGCTTGTGCTCCGGATTATCTACAAACTGAGGTTTTGTAACTTGCAAGAGAATAAGCGAGAACGCCTGGAAATAACATTTTAGGAAATTCAAATACTCTGCAGTATGGGCTATCTCAAGACTATCTCGTACCTCCACTGCCATTTGCAGCCTCGTTTGAATTGCTGTTTCAAGGTTAAAAACACATGAGAATGGCAACATTACGGAGCTTTAGATAACATGCATTCGTTCCATAAAATAGTAAATTAAACAACGCATAGCATACAACTGACCCCTTTAATTGGGAAGATAAAATTATCATTGATTTAAAGCACAAAACTATAGAGGCGAATCAAAACAGTAACAATTCAGCTAGCCTCAATCTTTTTACATTGAAAATGAAGAAACTACCAAAACTGTACAAGATAATCAATTTTACTTTGAAAAAACAACTTTTGAGCCCAGCTTCATTCAACCAAATAACGTACTTGGTTCGATTCCTAATAAAAGAAAATTACTGCACACCCATTTCACCTTTTCTCCTCTTCTGTTTAAACAAAGCGAAAGAAAAAAAAATACAAAGAATGTCTAAAAGAGAAAGAGAGAGAGCGTACGGAGGTCCGGCTCCACGAGGACTCTAGAATGGCGCTCAAAATCCTGAACAGGACTCATGCCTACGCACCTAACAGTCACGACTACAGAAAGACTACGAAGAAAAACAAAACCCTAAATAGCTCCTCCAAGAAACAAGAGAACTCTTTTGCCAAATTTTCGGGTCCCTAGGGTTTCACAGCAACTGGATTGTCTACGCCGAGCTCCGGCAACGAAAAAGGCCGCGGCTTGTCGAGGAGGAACTTCCTGATTCGGTTCAGTAGTTGTGGAGCTGAGAAAGGGGTGAGTTTGGGGAGGGAGGCCTTGCGTGGTTTGTGAGGTGTAACTCTCTGGCTGTTGTCGCGCCGAGGCTACGCTTACAGCCTTCACGGAATGGAATACATATATTCTTTGGAATATCGGAATAGAATTGGTTTAAGGCATAGAACATAATTTCTATTCCATTTGTTTAGTTTTAAAATATAAATTTAAAATATGAAAGGAATAACTAATTAAAAGATAAAAATATTATTATTATTATTAAAATTGGAATTATTATTATTATTATTAGCATTATTATTGTTATTATTATTATTATTGTCATGTCGAGGCTACGCTTACAGCCTTCACAAAATGGAATACATATATTCTTTGGATTAGAGTAATAGAATAAAATGTATATTTATTTTGTTTAGTTTAAATCATGGAATAGATAAAGAATTTCTATTTCATTGTTTGGTTTGAAAATATAACCTTAAAATAGGAAAAGAATAACTAACTAAAAGACAAAAATATTATTATTATTATTATTATTATTTGAATTATTATTGTTATTATTTGAATTATTATTGTTATTATTATTATTGTTACCATTGTTATTAATTGTTATTATTAATATTATTGTTATTACTATTATTATTATTATTTTGTTATTATTATTATTGTTGTTGTTATTATTATTGTTATTTGTTATTTATATTATTGTTATTATTTATTTATTTATTTATTATTATCATCATCATCATCATTACTAACCTTATTATTATTATTATTATTATTATTATTATTAATTGTTATTATTATTATTATTATTATCATTATTATTATTATTACTGTTATTGTTATTAATATTATTAATTGTTATTGTTATTGTTATTATTATCATTATTATTACTATTATTATCAATATTGTTATTATCATTATTGTTATTATTATTATTGTTATTTATATTATTATTATTATTATCATCATTATTAACCTTATTATTATTATTATATGAAATTAATTTTCTTCTTCTACGTATTATTTATTATTATTATTAAATTCTATTTTTAGTATTAATTTTACTTTCCAACATTTTGCAGTGGTTAATTTTTTTGGTCCGACTCATGTCCGCATTCATTATATAGTCGAAATTGCAATATAAAATAACAATGGAACGATATTAAACCAAAATAAAATATAGAGCTTTAAATTACTAAAAAGTTAGTTAGTTGAACAAAATATAAGTTTCGGCCCTATTTTACATAACTAAACAAAATAACTTCTATATGAATATAATGTTTAGTGTGTGGCAAGAAACCTCCTCACCCACCCAAGTTTTCGAGAAGACGCCAAAGTGAAAAACACAACCATTTGTTGAGGATGATCAGGAAGTTTGCCTAAAGTAGTATCTTTTTCATCCTCTGTGAGTCCCTCTATCTCACTCAATGCAATATCTAACTGTTGCAAGCTTTTTTGAATATCTTTTTCAGTCCTAATACTCTGAGACAATTCAGCTCCAACCTGATTTATGGTATCACCCAACATCCTGACAGCATCAATAATTGCTTCTGTACAACTTGCTTCTTGCGTATCATTACTCTTTTTTCTCTTCCGTCCTGAAATATTTTCAGCTTGTCTTCCAATACTTGAGGTTTGAGGTTGGGTGAAGGACTCATCTATCTCATGTCAACTATGCTCATATTGATCTTCATCATCTTCATTTATCCCACCTACATCTTCTTGCCTTTCCATTTCCTCCAGAATATCTGCAGCAGTTTGTGCGTCATTTCTAGATGCACGATCTTGTCCATAAATCCCAGTCAATTCATGATAAAAAGGAAAGCTCCTCCGTCGAAATTGAGCAGCATCTT
>JAOSBP010000204.1:19386873-19397572 GCA_027563825.1 Erythroxylum mucronatum
TATACATTAAATTGATAAAATAATATAATCAGTTAAATTCACAGGGCATTATTACTGCGCATTTGCGCAGTATTATTCTGCTAGTTTCTAGAATTGAAGATGTATGAGTATGTTTACTGCATATAAATATATTCCTTTGTTAGTGGATCTATTTAAACCTTTGATAGGCCACGTGTCCCTCCGATTGCTGTTCAACTTCTAAGTCATGTATTATTTATGGAAGTGATTCAAATAAGTTTACCATTAGTGAAACTGGAGATCTAAATACATTTATTATTGTGTAGGGTCCATCATTGTAATGCCGACGTCACGTTAGCAGTGTTAGATTCCTCGTAAGAGGGAAAAAAAATAGAAAAAATATATTAGTATTTACGTAATATTTAATTACTAAATTTTAGACATGATTGAGGTTTCATCTGTTAAGAATTTAATTAAGATAATTTTAAAAAGTTATGGTTCTTTTTTGGTACATTTATTAAGAAACTTCAAGTTCTAACATTTATTTTATTATAAATATTAAGGTTTAAAAGAGACTTTGGTAAATTAAATATGTTAAAATTTTATTCATTTATTAGTTAATATATGTTTTAATTGTTAAATAATGATATAATATTTTTAAAACTATTTCCCAGATAAATATTTTTCAATTTTCAATTTATATATATCTAAAGATGTTTTTTATCGTCATCTTTACTATTACTGTTAATAATAATATCTTCTTCTTATTATTATTATGTTTACGATTGTTAGTTTTTATTATTATTATTGATAGCAGTATTTATATATATATCTGTATATTTATTATTTTATTTTATTATATATTATATGTTATTATTTGTTTTTATTTATTTTTAAAAAATTCCAACCATTTTATTATTTATTTTTATCATCATTTTTAATTAGTATTTTTCATTACTATTATTTATTTATTTATTTTATTTATTTTTATGTATTTGTTTTATTGTTTTATTATTATTTTAATTTTTTCTTTTATGTTGGTCATTTGAAAACAACTTCTCTATTAGTTAGAGATAAGCTTGCGTACTGCTAGACCTCATCATACCCTGCGCCTCAGCGAATTTCCTACTAGATGTTGTCTTTTTTTGTATATTTTGAGATGTTTTAAATTTATTATGTTGAATAAAATAAATTTATTATAAAAACAATTTTAAAGTTCTAAGACAAAATTCAGAAATTCAACTAAAATTTTTTAAGTAAAATATTTTTTAAGAAAAGAGAAGCGAAAGTAAACAGACACAAATATACCAAGCTCAAAGCTAGATGGAAAAAACTACAGTATGTTATAATTCCTATCAATCTTCCAATAATCCATATTTACTTAGTTATTCATTGTACTGCTTAATTAATAGAATTCCTTTAGTGGATGCACTCATTTTTTTGCTGTTGTTTGTTGTAGAATTAATTTTCTAAAAATACATATGGTGGAGACAAGCGGCAAACAAGAGAAGTAGGAGTACGATACAACTACTGAATAATACTCTTGGGGTACGTTGGAATCGCTGCACGTGACTATTAAAAGATCCAAAATTTTCTTAAAATGAAAATGAACTTTCTTCTTAGTTCATTTTTTTAAATGAAAATGCAAAATTATATATATATAATTGAATACAATATCAAATTGCTAGTATAATTAATATATAATTATGCATATTTTTATTTGTTAATTTCTAATATATTATTGAATTATTATTGTAGAAAAAAATGAGTTATTTTTAACATATCAATATCCATTCTTGTGAATTGGATTAATATAATATATTTACTTTTATTATACTCATAAAATTACAAATTATCACTGCATTGTATAGCATTAGTTTGATTAATATAACATACCATTTAATTATATTTAACAAATAAAAATAAAATAAATATCATAATTTAAACAATTCTCAAAAAGTGTGTTGTTGTGAAGATACAAGCCTATATATATATATGAGAGGTGTAAGATTCCGATTATGCATCTCATACATAATTTATATCAAATATACGTAGTGAAATATAAAACGGAACTTCAAAAACCAAATCTACTCATGCATATAGATATAGAAAACAAAAATATGAAATGTAATATGTTTATATACCGTTTTGACGATCTCTTTGGTTTTTTAATCTTCTTAGCATTAGATTATCGTAAACCACAACGATCATTGTGGACTGTCTCTAATAAAAGTCCACGCGAAGATAGAAGGATGAAACCTCACTAGGAGATAGTTAGAGTTCTTTCTTTGTGCTAGCAAAGACAAGAACTTTTATAAAAATTAGAGAGAAAAAGAGTGTATGTGTAAGATGTGAACCTTTCTTTCACTTGTGTCTTACACAAAATGCACGAAAATCATCTTTATTTTTTGCATCATTTGGCCTTCCATAACCCCCATCACTAATGGAGAGTTATGGGAAGTTAATGATCAAATTGGCAGCTAACAACACTTATTTCTAATCAATTTCATGCAACGTTTTCTACCATGATCACATCTCGATACAATCCTGAAATACTTTCTCATATCTTGAATCACCATTCAAGGCCATTTTGCTCATCCTTCAGATCTCCTATGTGTGAGACCCATTAGGTTCCCGATTATGTTGGCCACTTGAATTAACACTTAATTCAAGTAAGTCAAAAGCAGTATCTAGCAACACGTCATGACCCCCAATTGACCGGAAAGTCAGTAGTTTGACTATGACCATTCCATACGTAATGTTGTCATGCAATTCATCCTTTCATCATCTATATCCCGCTTGGTTCAAAGTATAGTCAAAGTGTCAACTCCCACTAGACTAATTACGTCACATCTAATCCAAGTGATAGTAGATCTTGTCCTGAGGATCTCATCACACTATGTATCATTGATACGTATCTGCTATGACCGAAGAATCCCGAGTAATGACTCCGACAAAAGATCGTGGGTATTATCTCCTTCTATCAGGAGTGGTGAATTCTTTATTGACTATTCAATTACCTCCGAATACCTCAACCTGTACCCAATCACCACACTATGAATAAACCCTAAAAGGCACCGATGAATAAAGTCAAAGCACAAGATCAGTATCCGAGATATCCTTGAGCACCTCAAGTCAAATGATACTTTCATGATTGCTACGATGAGATTATCATTGAAACTGGAATAGAATATCCATATGATTGTCTCATAGTAGGTCAATCTAATGTACTTACTACCCTTAGTAAGTATCTACATATTAACTCTAAATAACTCATCTTTACGGCTTATGAGATCGACTGCTTGATCCAATCAAGGAGTATAATAGATGCTAGTCTACCTGGATTAATGACATCCCATCTCATTAATCCTATGACTAAGAAAAGTTTAGATACTAACATAATTACACATGATAGGAATCTCATTATCATAATCTCATTATGATTTCCTCCATACTATGTTTTGTATCAAGGACTTCATTAAATCAATTTAAGATCAACATTAAATCCATAAATGTATGAACATCAAAATAATGAAAAATGTCTTTATTAATCATAAAATGATTTGTACAATAAGTGTTAAAGGTGATTGCCTTTAGAGTACTTTTCTAACAAGAGGGTGTTATCAAAATTTGACATGTGATAAATTATAATGAAAGCAATTATAATTTAAAAAATTATATTAAAATAGTTAATGTTAATTTCTAAAATAATAAACATCTATTTATACAAATGAGAGCTAGATTCACCAAAATTTTATATGCGACAACTTTTGCTCAAATTAAATTAACTCCAATTTTAATTATATTAATTAACATTTTTAATAATAAATTTAAATTTATAATATCAAAATCAATTCACAAATATTGAAGAATAATTAATATGAGAATTTAGTTTTTGAAACATGTACAAATTAAGTATTTATTAATTTTAAGTTAATAAATATCTATTTGCTAAATCAAAACAAACTTACAAATATTGAATATGGTTAATTATTTGTAAATTTTAGTTATTTAAAATATATGCACATTAATTATTTATAATATTAAAGTTATATATTTAATTCATGCGCATACACACACATATAGAAATAATTCTTAATGTACTTTAGTCATTTTAAATTTATGTAAATTAAATATCAGATAATATATATATATATATATATATATATATATATTATCTGATATTTAATATATATATATATATATATAATCTGATATTTAATTTACATATATATATATATATATAAATCAATTCACAATTGTAGAAGACAGCTAATAATTAGTAAATTTTATTTTTTAAAAACATGTTTACTTTAACTATCTTCAAAACTAGAATTATACAATTATAATATTTAAATAAACATCATGTAAATTGATTTTTTATAAATAAAAAATATTATATGATATTTAATTTAAAAATTTATGTATTGGAAAATGAATTCACATATATCAATATTAGTGGCTTTTAATATACTATTGTTTAAAATATGCATGTATTGATACTTTTATAGTAAAACACAACTGATATTGATTAGAAACTAACACATATGTAATAAAAATAAAAATATAATAATAACAATATTTTTAATATGTATTTATAAGAAAGTTACTATACTTGTAAAGAATATACACTTATAGTAAAGTTATTATAACCATTCTTTATATATATATATATATATATATGTATAATATTATATTATATTTTGAAAAGGAAAAATTTGATTTTAAACTTATGAAATATTACATTTTTATTATAATTGTTAAAACATAACATAAGAGTAAAGAACATTAACGCTTATTTATAGTATGAGCATTGTAAAGTAGGCCTATAATATAATATAAGACTTTTATACGTTTCTTAAAATTATGTGTTGATATTAAATTATGCATGTAATTTTTTAGTGATATTTGGATTTATTTCCCTACATTTATAACTAGCATTTACAACTTTATAAGTGAAAAATATAATTTTGGAATGTTTTCACATAAGTTTATATTACTATTATAATGCTTTTATATCATGTTTATTATTAGATTATTGTTGGTGGTTTATATTTTTATTTATTTATATTATTAAAATACAATTAATATTGATTCAATTTCTTATAATTTTTAGGGTATTATGAGAAATTTTGATAAAAAGCTTAAAGAAGATAACTAGGATGGGAACAGATCACCTGTGCCCATTATTCTGTTTCTATCCTTTTCTATAAGTATCTATCTATCCAATAAATGAGACCCACAGAAAATGAATGGAAGAATGCTCATGGTCATGGAACATGATAAGAACAGAGTAATAAGAACAAGCGATCTAAACTCAGCTAAGACATATCCAGTATTTATATTGTTAAACATAAGTAAAATCGTATGATTTTTTAATTTTAAAATTTTTAGTTGTATTTTAACATAAAATTTATATTTAAATATGAATATATGAACAAATACTTTTTAAAGTATTTAAAATATTTTATTATAATTTTTGTAATGAATTAAGAATTATTCCAAAATAAATTGCATTCACTATAAGAAATTGCTCGTTTACCGACGGAAAGTCTTGTCGGAAACAGAGTTATTTCTGTCAACAATTTCAAATACCGGCAGAATTCAACGTCGCCCAAAATTGTCGTTAACAAGGCTTTCGGTATAATGTACCGACGAAAATTGGTAAACATTTCCGTTGGTATAATAGCAACGGAGAACAGTAATATAGCAACGACTACTATTCCGTCGGTGTAATTTGCATACGGAAATTGTTTAACGTTTTGGTCAGTGCATTACAACGGGTAACTATACCTTACCGACAGAATGATGTCCATCGGTACATTTACGAACGGAATAGATTGCGAAAAACCGTCGGACCAGAATTTAGTAAAATGCAGAAGTTGGCATATTCAACGACGGAAGTAAGAAGTCCGTCGCAAATAATTGCATTCTTACACTGACAGAAATTGGTATTCCGTCGGTAAATACCTTTACTCTCACCGACGGTATGAAGGAATCCGTCGGTAATAAGTTTGAAGACACTTTTAAACTTTACCCTATTTCATTAGCTTGTGGTAAATGCATATTTTCAAGAGTTTTCACTTATTTGTACATAGAAAATAAATTTGTATATATATATAATTTGTTTAATCAGGAAATTAAATGATGATATAGAATTACAAGAATTTAAATTGATTCAAATTTGATAATAAACACATTAAAGTGTACATAAATTCTTATGTTTGTGATTGAAAAATAATGAGTTAGTCTATCTAAGGTCGTGGTAATCGCGGGGGGTCCTCTTTAGAACTTCCCTTCAACTGTTCCATCTCCTGTCTCAGCTGAGCCATCTGCTCCATCTCTTCCCCCATCTTTGCCATTAGCTCCATCTGTTCTCTCATCCGTTGATCCTACTCTCTCATTCGTATATCCATTTGCTTCATCCGACTCTCTTCCAAATGAGTTATCTTCTCCATCAATGTTTGCACTGTGGCCCGAAGCTCGATGACTTTGTTGTTGTTCGGTGGCCTAGTAGACGCAGCTGTACTGGACATGGAAGATTGCGAATAACATGTGTTCGCATATGAACCTAGGCCGAATATCCTGCCACGTCAGTCCCTACCACCCACAGTTTCAAGATACGTCTGAGTCTCATCTACAGGTTGTTCCTCCTGAGTCTGTCGATGAATAGTTTGTTGTAATTGATCCTATAAGGAAACAATGTTTACATTATAAGGAAGGGATCATTATTAAGACATTGAAAAAATGCATTAAGTTGACATACATTCAGTTCTCTACAGCGGTTGTTGATGAAAGTCACACCGTCATGTTTCTTCGTGTGAGTGTGCAAAAACAACTGAATTGGTGTGGGCTTAATGCCCAATGACTTTTCCTACATGAATAACTAAACTGTTAGATGTGAATTACAAATTAAAAAAATTTCGGCAGAGTTTCCTCTATTTGTATGATGTTTTCCCCCTGTTGAACAAAGAAAATAACTCAACACAGCTATAAATGGCACCAGACATTTATACCATTATCATTATCTATAATTACAACAAAGCAAAATAGTTACAAAATAAGTGTAAAGTTGAGATACTTACAAGTCTATGTGTATGCTCCCGGTGGGTTATGGATCCTCCCGTATGTACGGGAAGACTTTCTTTACCCAAACCTCCACGTCTGCTGGTCGAGTTACGTCTTGAGATAGACATAGTCGCAGGTGATGCCCAATACTCCAGCCAACGACTCCAAATTTCCTCCGAAATAAAACAGGGTCGTGCACCAGCCTTGTGTATCGCGTTAATGAAGTTGTGATAATGTGTACGAGCTCACCTCTCCCATATTTTATATATGCTCGCGTCCCAACAAGACTCCCAAAAAAATGCTTTCTGAATGAAGAAGAAAAAAAGACTATTATATATAATGTTATAATACTATTTATGTAATTAGACTATATAAATCAATATAAAGTGGAAATAAATATTTATTGTACCTCAAACTCTTGAAAGTAAAATTGTTTTGTAGCCTCAGATATATTCTTCCACACATAACCCTCAGGATCAATCCTTTCCTTAAATGTGAAAGTCATATGTCTGGAACTCATTCCAGACGGAACGAGCCTAAAATAAGAAGAAATTTGAGTTTAGAAAAGTGGCGAATCTCCTAAGGCTTATAGTAAAGCAAATAGTGATTAATGTTATTTCACTTACTGTTCATTGATAATTGTGATATACTTCCTCCCATCATCTCCCACAGATCCATGCTGTCGGATCTCTCCTCTATCATCTCCCAAAGAGGTATTGGATGATATTTGAGTTGGTGAAGGGGATGGTGTAGCATAAGGAGAAGGAGGTGATGGCTCATCTAAACGAGTCGGGCGTGTAGGAGGTGTAGGTGAGTCAGTACGAGTAGCAGACTGTGACGATCCACCTTCACAATAAGTTGCTCCGAACATTGGTCTAAACCGCGGCTGCATAACCTCGCGTTGTCTCTTTGGTCCCATATTGTTACCTAAAATTCAATGTTTATCGAATCGTCTAGAAATATAAGAATTTGAATGCAAAATTTTACACTATATATATATATATATGCCAACAGAAATAAGGCAATGGAAGTAAAGGTCAACAAATCGTTTACAACAACAAATCCATGTGATTCAACAATCAGATAAATATGCATTGTATTACAAATTCATACGGATATAACCAGAAATCAACTTTTAAGCTTAGTCTAATAATGTATTGCATGATATAATTATTTTGCTTGATTCCATGTGACATGGGAGTCGGTAAAAGTAAATGAGTCCCCGATGTCTGGATTCCCTAAAAGGGTCCTGGCACGTTCAAACGAAGCTTTGGAAACAGTCAAACTTCTTCCACCAGGTGTTGGCTTTAGAACACCTGCTTCCAGTATCCTTTCGGCTATGTCCATCCCTGCAGAGGAAACAGTGAATGAGTCTCTGCTCTTGGTATGGAAGACGAATTCTTCCGATGAACTACTAGCAGGGGGAACAAATTTACCTAAAACTGTCAACAAAATGTTTATTAACTTTTGATATCCATCTATTAGACATGTGATAAACAAATCAAAACTGGAGATGAATGCATACGTGATTGTCAGACCCGGTATGAGGAATTGACGAATCTTCCACAATAACCGATCTGCCCAAACGTTTAAGGTCGTTATGTCATCGCTCTGGCCTTTATTGGCAGACATTTCTTCTTTGAGAATACATGAAGCTTAGAGCAACATGAAGTATAGACCATCAAATATTATTATGTATAATATTTGACAAAGGAAATGAGATGTACATAAGAAGGACAGAGACGTTGTCAGAATCATACTAAACACCTTGAAGTAAAAGATCGGCCATGGAAGGCAAACGATTCTTAGTGTATGAATCAATGATATTTCCTGCAGCGTTGATTCCTTGGGTTGGTACAATTTGCCACATTCTCCCAACGGAAAGAATTATTACCGTAGGGAATCATTCGCCATGTCGACATTCCTTGAATACAAATCGTAATGATTAAAAGAAATAATGTATTTGTTACATAACAATAGTCAATGACAAACAGCAATTAATTGCTATCATAACTTAATTGTAATTACAATCATCTTCCTCTTCGGAAGAATAAGAATCAAACTCCTCCTCCTTTTCAAATCTCTGACTTTCGTCAGACTCTCCAGATGAAATATCAACATATGCGTTAGATGGATCATTCAAAGGTTCATTATCGTCATACGTGACAGATGCATTGAACCAAGTGACATCTTCCTAAAACGGTTCACTGTCATTTCTACGTGCTTCATTTCCATGTGATTCAAAAATACCCCTAGGTTTAACTTTGCAAACCGCCAACCAATCCGTCTTATCTCGTCGTAAGCTTGGAAAAGGGACATAACACACCTGTTTCGCTTGCATAGCCAAGATGAAAGGTTCAAATTGTCTCAATCTTCTTCGGTAGTTGATTTCAACTAAATTGTATCGACTATGCACTTTTGTTCCAACATTTGGTGACGGGTCATATCAGTCACATTTAAATATCACATATCGCTTAATTGGCAAAGCAGGGTACTCAACTTCAAGTATTTTAATAATTTTACTATAGTAATCCATCAATTCTCCCTGTATCGAAACTCCACTGTTTATTGTTAACATGCTATGTCCATGATATTCTGTATGGTATTTGTATCCATTCACGAAATACACCGGATACGATTTAACAGTTTGCAGAGGTCCCTTTGCAAGATCACATATGAACTTGTTCTCTATTGAATTTTGTAAGGCCTACATAAAATAAATTATCATAGCAAAGAGTATAATGTCATGAGAATACTTAAATATGGTTTTGAACTAGAAGAATATTTGTAAGTGAAAACTTACCTATCTCTCGAACTATCGAGGAAAGTGTTTTCTAACCTCTTTATTTATATCGTCCTGTGTGAGTCTCGCCTAACAATGCCTCGTATAATCTAAATACATAATGACATTTTTCAGTAATGAACAACACACAATTTTAAATGAAGAAATAATCATGTTCAACTTACTGAACGAAAGGAAGAACCTCTTGATAGTTCAATAAAATATAACCATGTTCAGCCTCAATTTCTTCTAATGATAATATTCTTCTTATTGCACGTCCATATGTTCGTCTAGGATATGTGAAATGGACAAGTTTTCATCAGCATCACTCGTTCATGGCCAATTATAATTATAAGAAGTAATTATAATTGACCATGAAGAATATTGCTGCCCGGATTGACCAAAAGGTTGGAATTTAAATTATATTAAATTCTTAATTTAAAAGGAATTTAATATTCAGGTCGAGTTTAAGAGCTTAATTAGATTATCATATTTATGACATTTGATTAGTTGAAACCGAAGAGAAGGGAATTTCTAAATAATTAACAATTATAAGAAGTATTTTTAAGAATTTTAAAGATTAAGAAAATTTTAAAAAAATTTTAAACCGCACCAAAAGTTTTTGTCTTTAAACCCTTGATTTTGGGTACGAGAGTTTCAGTATTTTTCCAAATAGAAATTGAAGTGTATTCCAGGAATTTCGAATTGTCTACCAGAGAACCATTCACTAATTGCCTAAAGATAGTTCTTTTGAAAAGTCTTAACATAAATAAACAAGCAACTGGAAAGATCAGTTTATGACGAAGAAACCTTGTAAAAAGCTGAAAATGTTCGTCGCAAAGCAATTAAGATACAGACATGTTGAATTTATTTATTTTATTATTTTTAAAT
>JAOSBP010000204.1:19419081-19432420 GCA_027563825.1 Erythroxylum mucronatum
TTGGACAATAAATAACTTTTATATTTGCTAGAACTTATTTTAATAAATAAAATAAAACAATAGATATAAACAAAATTGTGTTAAAATTGTGAACTATCATAATTATATGATAATTAATATAGTAATTACATACATACACCTTTTGGTCTTTTATATAAGAAATGTTATATTGCTAATTATATTATGGGCCTTTAATTCCATTCTTCAATCTTATACAAACTCATTCATTAGACTTATGATCCATCACAAAATGACGTGTTAACCTAATTAATATACTCTTGCTTATGGTTAAGAGAGCATGGTGTTGTGGTATGTAAAAAAGATAGGTTGAAAAAGTGGATTTGAAGAACTTTGATATTCTTTCAATCATATTTGTTCTTCTTTTTCAATAATCCATTGAGTGATGAAGACTTCTAAATAATTTTCACCATCTCTGAGAGGTATTCTTCTAATCTTATAGTACATGCATGTTTTAAAGTTATGAAATCACATTTATTTAATTATGACATTAATAATATTGATATTAGGTATGTCAATTTTAGCTTGGCCTAGCTCGATTTTGAACCGGGTTGATTGGGCCACGGGTACAATTGTTCGGCCTGACTAGGTCACAGGTCACAGGTCAAGGTCAAGCCGAGCGTCGGCTGGCCCGACCCATGGTCTTACCAGAACAACAAAAATGACTTCATTTTGTCAAAAATGATGTCGTTTTTTATTTTTTAAAAAAATGTTAAGGATGGACCGGGTTGACTAGCTCTGGCTTGTCGGCCCATGGGCCGCCCAACCTGAGGGTCGACCCTGGCTTGGCTAAGATCGGCCCGGGCCTTACTCGGCCCATTGACATCCCTAATTGATATTCTGTACTCAAGCATATTGATGTTGCTTATTTAATGCTCATTGTTTGTTGTCTAAATCTAATATTTTGTATCATAGCACCTTTCATAAGATTTAAAGTTGTTCCTTTTGTTCCTTTTTCTTTATTTTTCCTTTTGTTAAAGCTATCGAGTTTCAAATTTTCTTTCGAAAATTTTTGTTAACATTGGTGTATATTTTTAAAGGGGCATATAACCTCATATATCATTCATACAAGTGTTTACATCTACTTTAGACAAGATTTTAAAATAAAAAATGACTAAAAACTATGGAAATTTTCAAGGCTCCATCATTGAATCTCTCATATTTTAATGTCTCTATTTTTAGGCTGCTTTTATTCAAGTTGATGCCAAGATTTCTTGGAAACTTGAAAAGGAGCAAAACTTATATAATAGCTTCAGAAATGTACAATGAGATTTTACTAGGTAGGCCACGTGAGTTGGAAACAAGTCATATGACCAATATGGAATTATAAAACAGGTTATACAATTTGTCGTTTTGAGGGAATTATATGTTTGCAATTTAACTCCTTGTATTTTTGCAATTTTACCTTTGCTTATGTATTTATATTTTCCCCTTATTTTTTTAATTTATGGTTATGCCCAACTTAAGTATTTATAATTATGTTCTTGCTTAAATATTTATAGTTTTAAACCTACTTAAGTATTTACAATTTTTCCTATAAAAAATTAAGCCATTGCTATTATATTACGAGGGGTATCTTGACATATTTTATTTATATATTTTGTACAATACTGAATATTTTATTTATTTACGGGATAATTTTGCTTTTATGTGTCTTTTTATTTATTATCATTTATTTAGTGTAGCATTTAATAATGTTAAGTTTTAATTATCATATTTGAGATAAAATTGAATATTATGTGCTATGAACTTACCTTAAATAAGTCTAGACATTCAAACATTTATGTTGATATTAGCATAGCCTAAAATTAATATTTTTTGGGTAAGATCTATACAAATAATAAAATTAACTTATCAATAGGTTTATTGTTTGGTAGGATATTTAGATTGGTGAAGAGAATACAATAAATGTTATGAACTAACATAATTTTAATATCTTATTGCTATTCAATTGATGCATTTGGTTGTGATATTTAATATATGGTATTAAAACATTCGATGATCACTATCTCATTTAAGGAAGTTAAAGGAAGAGTAAATATCATGATGTTCTATTATATACCTATTAATGTTCTTTTATGATTTTTCTTCTACTTTGAGAAATCCTCAATTCTCTGTCAATTTAAAGCTTAATGTAACTAATTATAAAGAATAGGTTGAATCTTTTATAATAAGCTTAACGATCATAAAATTATAGTTGGCCTTGAAAAAATACTCTCGTATTATTAAACCCACTATTGACACTTTTGGTAATGATAAGAAGCTTTATGATGAATAAGAGTACTAGAAAAGTGATGTTTGATGATCATAAGGTATCACATAGAGAAATATATAAATGTTAGCATTCCAAGGATTGAGAATCCTGAGGATTATTTTGAAGCCATTAACAATAAATTCTTCAAGAATGAGAAGAATAAGCTATTGAGCACTTTACATTTCACTATTTATGATGGTACTATTGACATTAAAAAGCATATTGACAAGAATATTGTTTGTTATCACAAGATTAAGGTGATTGATATGGAACCTAATTAAGACTATATTATGTGGTTTATTTTGGAATCTCTTCCATCTCAACTTGATTCTGTCAGGTCCAATTGCAATACCTAGAAAGAGCAATAAATCATATGGGAAATGACCACCATTCTTGTCAAAGAGGAGGATGATATGAAGAAATAAAAGGCACAAACCATAGCAATAGTTACAAACTAAAGCCACAGTGATTAGAAAAGAAAGTCTCGATCCATCAAAGAATAACAATAACAATAAGCCTTAGAAAAAATAAAAAGAGTAATAAAGGGAATTAACAAGGAGCAACTTTAGCTTCCAAAACTCCTAAGAACGAGAGATTTAAAGGAAAATGCAATTATTACAAGAAGTTTGGGCATAAGAAGGTATATTGAAGGAGGCTTAAGGCTAAACTAGAAAGATAAGGTAATCTTTAGGTGAATATTTGCTTAGAATTCAATATTGTTTATGTGCCTTACAATATTTGGTAGTTAGATACTAATGTTATGATTCATGTTATCAATTCCTTATAGGAGACAAAAAATAGAAATAGGCTAACTAGTTTGGAGCAAAAGGTATATATAGGATATGATATAAGAACTTAAAATTTTAGGAACATCCAAATTACAACTTACCATATGACATCTTTTGAAGTTATATGAGGTTACCTACATACCCCAAATTAAGAGGAGCTTAATTTGTATTTGTTTTTGATAAAACTAGGTTTTTTTTTGGAATTGGAAAAAGTAACTTTAAACTATGACTTTATTTTGATTAGAAATAACATTTATATGAAAATATTTAGAAACATCAAGGTGGATGCATTTCTTTTTACTTCTTCTTCTTCTTCTCTTAATATTGTTGCTACTATAAAGTGGTTAAGGTTGAATGAAAAAAATCTCCCATTATATAGAACAAGCGATTGAGCCATATTTCTAAACAAAAGGTATAAAGATTAATAAAGGATGAAATTATATAAGATCTTGAATTTTCAAACTTTGACACTTCAATTTGTATAAAATGGAATTTGATTCTAAGATTAGAAACACTAAAGTTAAGATGCATAGATAACTACTTGTGTTAATCCATATCGATATTTATAAGCCTTTTACTCCTCTACTTATAAGTGGCTACAAGTGTTCATCACTTTCGTTGATGACTTCTCCTATTATTTTTTTATTGAGCTTATTCTTGAGAAGTCTAATAATTGGCTTTATAGTTGACTAATATCTAGTAGCCATTTTGGTTAAATCCATTGAACAATTATCACAAGAGGCTTTATATTTAGTCATAAAAGATATGTTTTTAAAGAAATATACAATCTCTGATTATTACATTATGCACTTATAAAAGTATGAATATGAAATTATTAACACCTTATATCCAATAACCTTTAAGGAATCCATCTCTAATTCTCAATTTAATTCTTGGATGGATGTTATAAATGATGAGACAAACTCTATATCATGAAGTGTGGAGATTGATAAAGTTACCAAATGGTTGTAGGTTCGTTGGATGGAAATGAGTATTCAAGACTAACTGTGTCATTAAAGATTAAATGGAGAGGTATAAAGTAAGGTTAGTAGCTAAGGACTATAGCTAACAAGAAGGTATAAACTATAAAGAAACCTTCTTTCTTGTTTCCACTAAAGACTCTTTACGAATAATTATGAAAATTGTGTCTCATTTTAACCTAGGGCTTCATTAAATGAATGTAAGAATGACCTTTTTAAATGGTCACTTAAGTGAAGATGTGTAACATAGTTTTGCCTATTGGTTTTGAGATAGTTGGGAAAGAAAACATGCCCAATAAGTTGTAATGTGCTTTGTAGATAATTGAGCAATTTTGGACAAAGATATTAGAAAAAGACTAAGAAAGTTACGAGGTACCTTTCAAGATACCAAAGATACTATGTTGACATACCAGTGTACTAACACTCTTAAAGTGGTTGGTTTTAGTGATTATAATTATCCAAGCAGCATAAATGGTAAGAAATTTATTTTTTTGGTAATATCTTTATAATGGGCGAAGGAGCTGATTTAGGAAAAAGTGTCAAATAGATATTTACAACTTCTTCAACCATAAAGGTAGTGTATGTAGCATGTTATAAGACTATTTCTTATGTAATATGGCTACAAAATTTCATTTTAACATTGGTAGTTATAGATTCCGTTTTGAGCTTACCGAAATTGTATTATGATAACTCATGACTATATCCTTTTTTTTAAACACTAGGGGTACTTATCTCTCCAACCATATTAATGAGTTTTATTTTACCAAGGAGAAAGTTGTAGAGTCTCTAATTACTATTAAGCACACATTTTGGGCAACATATTGACGGACCAACTAACTAAAGGCTAACCTTTCAGTATTCCAAAAATATGTCTCCTATATGGAACTTTTAGGAGTCTAGTTTTCCTTATTTCCTTGGAAGTTTTTGTTCTATAAATGTTTTGAGGATTGCTTGGTCTCTATTCAATATATGCATATCATGATTAATGTTTGTTACCATTTATGACATTTTATAACTTTATATTTATGATGAGTGACAAATTGATAATTTTCATTTTTGTTAAATCTATATTAAAGTTATTGTCATATTTTATATTAGTAGCACCTAATTATGTACTATCTATATATCCTATCAAATTGTTGATAGTGTAGAATTTGTTTGTCTATGCATATTGTTGTAAAAATATTACAGTATAATTATGTAGTCCAAGCGAGAGAATATTGAATTAATTAATGTAGACTAGTATATCTTATGACAATTAATATCTTAATTATATGCATATGAAATTTGATCATATATGAGATAAACATTATATTAAAAATCGTGCAAAGGACCCTTGATTTCTTTATCAAAATTTGCCCAAACTTACTATTGGACTTCTGGCCCATTACAAAATGTCATTTATCCTAATTGATTTATTATTACTTATGATCAAGGGAGTATGGGATAGGTTGAAAAATTGGATTCAAATAACCTTCGTTTTTTTAAATGTTTGTTTTTATCTTACGCAAATCTATTAAATAGGTTGGTATTGTGTAATGAGGTGTGTTGATATTATTCATTTTTAATCTTCATTGTTTGTTATCCAAATTCAACAAATAAGTGTTATCCTAAAACACCAATCTTGGGACCACATGACTTCGCAATCTCTTCTAAGTGCTCTACGAATTACTTTCTGGATTTAGTGAATTGTTCTGCAATTGCAACTAAAATTTGTTTTTGTTACAGCTCAGAGTCTTTCTTATACATGTAATTACTGTGAAAGGATTTGCTGACTGTACTATCGGTGTCATTCTTTTTATAAACCCGCCCATTGGGTGTCATCCTCTCCTCCAGGAGGATATGTCGGGGACCGCGATCCCTCGTTTTAGTCTGTAATTTTCTTGTTTCCCTTTTAAAAAAAAAGGATTTGCTGACTGGTCCTTTTGTTGCAAAAGTTATGGCAATGAAAGAAATAGATTAAAAAGGCATCACCAATAAGTAAAACTATACTTTGTTTCTTGAAGCCCAACTTCTTTCAGGAAATCTATACACATCTTATCCAAAAATAGAAGCTCCGATTGAGGGTAGGGACCTGGTTGTTTTAATCATTGGAACTAGAGAGTAATTCTACTTTAGTGGCTAATGCTCACTCGTTAGTACACAGTGGAGGAGTTAGATTGATGTGAAAGGCATTCCAATCCCTTAGGTGTGACACTATTCTTGTTCCATCCAAGATACCTGTAAACCAAAGAAGATGATACTACCTAGATGTTCAAGCTTAACTCTTTTTCCTCATCTTATTTTTCTTATTTCCTTATATTGTGCCTGACCTGGTTCTTACACGTAAAAATAGGTTTCTCTCAGAATTTTTTTGGAGGACAACAGCGAAATGATACACATGGGAAGGCATAAAAAAGGGCAACATAACCAACGAGGAACCATCCATTTGCATGGAGTTTCATGAGATTGGTAGTGATGTTATGTCATTCCTCTCCTTACTCATATGGGACATTACGTACTTGAGGCCTCAGAAAGCTTTGAAGATTTTGTTGGATCTACCAACTAAATATCTCTCGACTACGAAATATATAAAAGCATGATCTCTCCTTTACCTTCTTGTGTTTCAACACCCAAAAGTCCCTTGAGGTCCTTCCCTCACAGGAAGAAAATTTGTCAAACCAAATGAAGGAATGATATCCATCCCAAATCTTGACGATGGGGACTGTCTTTTCAATTATTTATTTATTTATATATATATGTGTGTAGTTACTTACTTCACATAATTAGGTTCCTTCATTGAATGATATTGATTGCGTCATCACGAATTAATGTATATCGTCCAATTCTACTTACCCTGCCCCATTCCAATTGATAGGTTTTATCCGATTCACCTTTGTTATAAAATTATCATGGGCCACTACCAAGAACTTGGAAGGAAGATAAGATACATGTTGCTGAGTTGGTCTTGGAGGGGAAGGATAATTTTTATTTCATAATTGAGAGAGGGAGGTCTTAATTCAGAAGATGAATCAATTAGCTGTGAAAACATTGTTATACTTTTCGAGTATATTAAGGTTTTGGCTATGTAAGCTATTAAATAACTTAAGAAAAGCACATTCAATTATGCTTTTGTTCATGTATAGCACATACCATTATTCAGCTTATTGAATTCAGTTGAGTTAATCGTTCTGAACAGTGTGATCTCTTTTTACAAACTCACGCACATCTCTTTCAATGATGACCACAAACCCTAGCACAAGTACATCCGTGTAGGTCACTGGCATCGTGTCCAAAGGTCCTTCCTGAATCATCTTCCTTGAGGAAAATCATATCCACATACCACATAGATCCTCCTAAATCATCTGCGTGACATAGCCACTGATCTTCCTCTTCATTGTGGATTGCTTTGGGAGTATCCATCTTTTCCATCCTACAAATTCTGCCTACTCCACACGGTTCTTGTTCTTGTGGACATTGTTTTAACGTTGGATAGACAATTATGTGTGTGAAACATGGTAGGTTAAATAACTTAAGAATCAGTAGTAAAAGACATACCATGTCAATAACATTAATGTGGGTCTTGCTTTCACCAGATGAAACTTTAGAATATTGGTATTCTATTAACTAAGATATTCAAACCAAATGAGTTCTTCGCATTACACGTGTCAAGTTATGACTAACTTTGGATCTATGAACAAGTGGCACACATGAAACTTGCTACTAGGTAGCTAATTAACTTGGTTGCATAGATTTAGCTCCCTAATTACAACTACGACGATAAAATAGGTGTTTAGAATATGTCAATTAAGATGGTTGAAAGACTTAATTAAATAAGGAGGAAATAACGTCTCAGAGAGATTCTGGTGGTTGGCCGGTGAAGGAGTTGAGGCTTAGTTCAAGTGAAGCATAAGACCCGCCGTAGCCTTCATCGGGGCCGCCGTAACGGTTCTTGTGGTAGCAGCTGTTGTGGGCAACGTTATGCTCGGTGCTGCAGAAACCGTTGATGTCCTCACGGTGCATGGGGAAGAGAGGAAGTGTCTCAATATCTGCTGCTGCTTCTCCATCTTCAAGCGTTCCTCCGCCTGACATTCGCTTCTCAAAGAGACTAGCGCATACTGAGCCACAGGGGTCTATACCAGCCCATCCATAGTTGTGGTGGTTTAAAGACTCACCACCAACACCTTTGCTGGCACCAGCTGATATTGAACACTCCTAGTTTAAGCGACAACATACAGCGGTTGGTAATTACTAAAATGATGTATGTTATTCTTTCGAAATGGGTCTTGAAAATTAAAGACTTCACTGTATACATATATAGTCTTTCATTAGTACATGTGCTTTGAAGTGCTCCATAAGTGTGTAAAGAAACCGGAAAAGGTTCCATCTTTTCTAGACTTTCAATAAACTTTTCAAGCCAAGATTCGTGAATAGATGTCAGTACAAAATACTACAAGCATAGGAACTAACAGCACATGCAAATGGGTGGTGAACTAACGTTGATGTTCACTTCTTGCGTATTAATACCTTATAGAGACAGTAAGAGGAGTAAGCCCAAGAAAATAAGTACCCAAAATTCATCGGTAGCTTAACAAAGGCATTAACTACTTATGAAACTCTTTCTTTGGTCATCATTGCTTACCCTAAAACTCTTTTCCATGGTAACTGACCCATATGAATAGCTTCCTGTCTGCCCAAGTGTAGTACGGATGCTAGCTGAAGAAGACCCTGAAAGAACACGGAAATGGATATGAAAAACCCCTCTCAAAAAACATTCACACATGAAGACCAGAAACTGAAAACTAAGAAAAGAACGAAAAGGAAAGGGGACAATGAATCACCGGGACCAATGTTTGGGTACTTGCTGTGAAAGGAGCAATCTTCAGGTCTCATATTAGCAGCATTGCCTACTGTTCTTTGCTGCATGGAAACGTCAGTAGTGAACCTTTTCTTCTGCCTCTCACGAGCTTTGTGGTTCTGAAACCAATAAAAGACATTCTTGCCTTCAATCTTACCGTACTGTCTAAGCCTAGCAGAGATCCTCTGAATCTGCTCTGCATTTGGGGACCTGAGACCAGTGTTGTAGTAAAGGTCCTTCAATATTCTTATCTGGTCAGTTGTGGGAGTCCACCTTGTACTGCTTTGCCTGCAAAGAAAGCTTCCTTTGGCACCGCCGTTATTGTCCTCGTTAGGTTGTTGGTGTGGCTGCTGCTGTTGAGAATCCATGATGGCTTGTAAAACAAAAAGAAAACAAAGAGAAGCCAACAAAACAAAAACTCGAAGAGAGAGAAGGATAGAAGAGAGAGTAGGTGAATATACATGAAATGGAAAGAAGCGGGTCGAAGGCCTATAAAAGGTATAGAGAAGGCTAAAGAGGCACATGGAAGTATGTATAGAGGATATCAGAGTAGTATCTGAGAGAGAAGGACTGAAGCTGACAGAGAAGGTTCATGATCAAAAGGGTAGGGACAAAAGGGTACTTAGAAAGGGACTGTTTCAGTGGAATTACTTGGAACAAAAGGCACGAAGGTATGAATAATAGCAGCTGCCTTGCTTTTGTAGTCTGAGAAAAGAAAGAGAAAAAGAAAAAGGAAAAGAAAAAGAAAACCATTGAAGTGATAAAATAGATGCTAAGAAAGATAGATAGAAAGGAGAGAAGCTTTTCTGAATGAATGAATGAATGCCATAAAATGATGTGGGGTGTGTGATTTAGAGCTCATCAAGGTTATTCTTTTAATGGAGATATGGTCTCTTCTTCCTTTTTTTTTTTTTTTCATCAGACCAAAATGCCAGTGTAGAAGATTTTCTTTGTACTTTCTCAAGGCAAGGGCGTGATATGGGAAAACTAGCAAAGGGGTTAGGATCCCTTCAATAATGGGTCCCAAGTCCCAACCAAGCAAATACCAGGGTTTTGGTTACTATAGACGAGGTAGCATTCTTTCTGTCACTATCTTCCCCTTAGAGTTACTGTGCTTTTACTGCTCTAATTCCCCTATGTTTACTATCCTCTGCAGGAATTTCCGAGATTGGCAAATCTATTTGCTGTACTAGGCCTTGAAGACCACAGGACCGCCTGAGCTTTACAATGCATTTGAATAGCAAAACTGTTGAATGATGAGTACATAACTTTTCCCTGGAAACAGAAAAAGGGGTTTTGAAGAGTGTGGAAGGTGTTGAATTTGTAACAAGCCACTCGTAAGTAGAGAGTGAAGCTCTCAATAATTGGCCAAGTTTTTAAATTATAAATTGTCCATGTAGTACTATCTGTTTGAGATTATGATTAGATCTTAGCAATAATATTATAAAGAGTATTGTAGTATTTTGGTTGAAAGTGCAACACAACTACTATCTGCTGAGGACAAGCATGGAATCATGCTAGTACTATAGTGTAGAAAAGCCATCTTAATTTGTATATTGTTTTTGGTAATTCGATCTGAATTATATCTTTTGGTATAATATGGTCTGAACCATACCAGTTTATGTTAAACCTAGGAATTCCGTCATCATCCTTGAATTGAAATAAGAACTTGTGTGTTGTTTTAATAACATTAAGGTTCAACACTGACATCAAACACGAGAAATCTATCTCGTAAACAAACTTGTGATGCAGCTGCAGTGAAAGAATTTCACTATCACAATACACGCAGGCCTTCTTCTTCGGAGCACGCGCCCATAAAGTAAATGCAGGATGACAAGAGCATTTAAAGAAGAGAGGCCGGTGTTTTTCTGGAGCTTTTGCATAAGAAGACCATCATCAATGGCTCTATCCTTCTTGGTTGTGTTTTCTTTTCCGTAAACAAACCCCCAAGTTCATGCATCAAACTCCATAGCTAACGTACAGGAAGTCTGTTGCTTCTGCTTTAGTCTTTGAAGGAACGAGACACACTTTGTAGCTAGGAAAAGTTCTACACCATCCATACTCTACAAGGAAAAGTTGAAATCAATATTGTTACTTCAATCAATCAAGTTCCTTTTCTTCCTTCGGATGCAGGACCTGATGTCACAAAAAGCTTAGCATACTCTAGAATTCACACGACAACGTATGCATAGAGCAAATGAAACTTGAAATTTTGGTGCATTTAGAGACTTTGGATTCTAAGAGGATCTTCAGATGAGGGGTTGCATTTTCTGATTGCCAGTGAACGATAAGCAGGTGTGATTCGTAATGAATGGTATCCATAAAGGTAGTACATTGATACCATTTTCTTCTTAACCAGAAGTGAAATCTGCAGGATAACTTTTCATCATATGAAACCCTGGAATTTTCTGCGTTATAAACTCAATAGTGAAGAACGATTATTTTTGGTTGTTCATTCCTACCAGCTAGAGGAATTTAAAATAAATAGTTAGTTGGCTTTCTGTATAGTGACTGGACAAATATGAAACCTTCTAACTACATTTTAACAGCATTCAAGGGTGGAATTTGGTTATTATCTCTTGAAATGATGCCAAGAATTCGTCAGGTAAAACAACTTGATGATGTGTAGTTATGCGTCATTTATCATCTGTTCTCATCAGCAATTTTCAATTGGTTTAAGATCCGTCAAGATTGCAGCTGAAATTCTAAATCACGAACT
Organism: Erythroxylum mucronatum; assembly: GCA_027563825.1. NCBI lineage: Eukaryota > Viridiplantae > Streptophyta > Magnoliopsida > Malpighiales > Erythroxylaceae > Erythroxylum > Erythroxylum mucronatum. Next base: position 19,430,678 of record JAOSBP010000204.1, read on the forward strand.
TTCGGTTTCTTCTAGTCTTCCATTGAATCTTAACGTTGTCTTGTGTCCGAGCAAGTTATAAGTCACTTTCTTGGAGACCTAGTGTTTCTGTCTTATCAATGCGTATTCCATTTATTGGTTATGGTATAACCGAAGAGCTTCAGTTTTGAAACTCTGGTAACATGGGATTGGTATTGCTCGACACCTTGAATTCAACTTGTTACAGTTTCATTCCTTTTCTTAACAATTCTGACAATCGCAGCGTCTCATCTCTCTTTATTTCTCACTCACCAGTCTCTCTAGTTCTTAAACTTTTCAGATAGTGTTTATTTCTTTGATATTGACACTTCCATCATGCTCACCTTATCATGCATTTCCATGGGGTTTTATTTTTGTTCAACCAGAAACCCTCGTATTTTCTCCCTAACACTTCCATACACTTGATGAAGTAAGTGACGTATGTCATGTGATGGTAGATGTTTGTTTCTTGGCAAAATTGCTCATAGTCAGTATCACTCTCCTGATCAACTTTTAGACTAGTGTTTTCTAAAGAAAAGGCAGAAACATTTTAGATTTTGATTTGGCAAATGGCAGTGAAGCCTGTATCCTATCAGCCACTCTCTCTCTCTCTCTCTGATCCAAAATTCTGAGTTGCTTACCTCACTAGAGAATTCTAGTTCTAGAGTGGTACTCTTACCCTTTTCTTTGGGGTAATCATCTTCTTGGCTTTTATTTTCTTCTCCATATCTTCCAAGATACCGTCACAATATCATTCCATATTTGTTAACCTCTCAGTCTGTCTATCTCCCTTCTAGGCTGCTATAGCAGTGTCGTTTCCCTATTACTTTCCGCCTTCTTAATTCTAAGAAAGAGACTAGCTACTAACCTAGCCACACATCCCTTTTGCTTTTGCTTCCCATTTGTCCTTATTGTGATTATATGCGATTTGACAGTGGTAAACAGATACACCAGCACTTGCATCTTAGGATTTTATGTTGTACTGCCCCGTATGTTTTAGCACTCAGCCAGTAGAGGTCCACATTATAGTGCGAGTGAGAATTTGCTACATTTTATGTTACAGGTATGTGGTTGGGATTGGATCCCACGTCTTTCTAGGATTGAGGCGTTCAAAACTTGATGTGGACTAATCCACTTCAAATAACTACTGTTCTATTTGTTTGGAACTGACAGAACTCCTATCCTATGAACTGGTCCTTGAGTTTGAATTTGAACGAGGTGGGTTGTTTTGAAATTAGTTTGCTTTCGGTTCGGTTTGACTCGGACTATAAATCAATGATAAGTAAGAAATTAATTCTAGTAACCCATGGATACCATTGGAATTCTAAGAAAGACATGACCCAGATGAAGTCATATTCTAATCTTAGCTGCAGAGGTGAAGTCATATGAGACCCACCACATGGGAGGCCCAGAGGGGACAGATTTTGGATGATGAAGACGCAAACAAGAGCAGATTACGTCAGTGCAAAATGATCAACAATATAAAATAGGCGAGGCTGAAAACTGAAATGAAGAGATTCTATTCAGCCTGTTTGATGGCTAAACGCACGGTTGAATAGAAAGATAAACATGCGTATCGACCCATGAGGCCCTAGCCAGCACAGAGAAGCCCTATGAAGATTACACGATCCTGCCAGGCAGCTAGGAATTTCAGCTTGCTAATTTGCTCAATCAATAATTTTGGCAGAAACAATGACTTGAGTGTTGCTATGTGCCTAAGCAAATGCCAATCCAAACCTCGCCTAG
>JAOSBP010000204.1:19432520-19443981 GCA_027563825.1 Erythroxylum mucronatum
CCCCCCCCCCCCCCCCCAAAATGCCAATAATCTTCACTCCTAAGGAGATTGTTTTGGCTACTTTCCATGTATAGAAGAAATTGCATACTCGCATTGCATGGTGCCTTTACCTTATTACTAAGCTACATAAATAATAATCAAGCCATCTGTCATCCACGACCACAACCAACTTGTGGTAAAGGCAAATAGCCTCACTCTCTTGGCATATTCTACGAAGTTAATACACCACCGAATATCTAATAAAACTTCGGATGCCAGCTGATAATAAGAATCCAACTATCATAATAAGCACAATCATTACAAGTGTGAAATAAAACAACAGTAGTACAAATGTAACTCCTTCCAGGAGAAGTTAAGCAACAAGAGAATCTGGAAGTAGTATTATGTACACACTCAAACATTCTTATTGAAGTTCCCAATGACAACAAATAATGTTGCAACTTGTGCCTTTCATGTACGCTCATACCGCCAAATTAGTCCACCAAGAATATAATAACACCATATGAAAGGGGCTTAAAGATCGACCAATTTTATTGATCCAAGTCAGGCGTGTAACCAATAAATCAAATCAAAGCTCTCACAATCAAACAGCTACTCAATCTATCAGGAGGATCCAAACCAGCCCTTCCAACATTTTCAGCTTCGGTAAATTGATGCTATTACTGTTCTAAACACCTCAAACTTAAGTATTTACAAAATTGAACTCCAAATTGCAGTCATGATCACGGAGTTGAAGCTTCCCAAGTTGGAATTGAAGTGGTAAGTAATGCATTTGACACATTTGCATTCAACTATATAAAGAAAAAAAGTTCAACCAATTCCATAAGCTCCTGCAGATGATAAAATGAATTTTGGTAACTTACTTACCCAGGAGACGACACATCCACAACTGAATAAATGCCTGACAAAAGAAATAAATCTCATCCATTAGTAATCAATGTCCGCCTTGATCCTTCTACTGTTTGTGGATCCTCGACCACTACGACTCGAGTACTGGCGCTCTGACACAGAAATCTCAGTAAGATCTCTCATCCTTGTCTCTTTTCTAACTGGCTGTCTTTTAACATGATGTTCAAACTTATGAAAATTAGATGTCTTATTGTTGTCTACTTCATATGAAAACGGTTGAATGCCCTCCAGACCTCGATCTGGAGAAAATCCGATGGGCTGTTTGATTTCATCCATTTTTCTGAATGTGATTGATATCCTATACAAAACAGACAGTGAGGACATAAAAATTATTGACAGTAATCATGGAAAAGAACACAACTATAATAAAGACCTAACTCATACCTCTTTGTAGGAACTGAAGGCACACAATGCTTAGCAATGTCAGCTGCATTTCCATTCAAGACAAGAACAGATCTGGATATAACATATTTTGATTCAAAACTTCGCCAAATAGGGATATTTAAGGGAAACAAATTCCAGCAAAATCACATACATATAAAAGGAGCAAAAAGTTAGAAAAAAAATGGCACTTCAAACTTACCCCACAGGTAAAGGGATTGCAATTGGACCAGCAAACTCCCCAGGACCCATAATTTTCAAGTTGGATCCAAATACTATGTTGCACTCGCTTAGAAATGATACAGTGCAGAAGGGTCGAAGAAAATCATGATTGTCAATATGTGGAGGTATACAGTCCCCTTCTTCATACATGTTGACGATACAACTGTCTGGTACACATGTTGGAGGGAGAACGTGCCATCTAACTAGCCTTTTAATTATGACTTTGAAAAGAACAGGTATGGGATCCACAAGTTCATTTCGTACGATTCCTGGCGGGTTACCATTTTTGTCCTGCATTGTTAGAAAGGAGAGATTTCAACCCTTGTATAATACTTCTTAGTACACTCATTTCATGTTACTATATAGAAAAAGAAACATCATTAGTCTTCCAAACATGTCTAAAGAACTTACAATAGCATAATTGTAACAGCACCCAAATTGAAGGGTTACACGCCCTTTGCCTCTCATCCATTTTTGTGGAGCTGAGTATGTTCTCTCTGTGAAAGACAATTTGACCTTAGTAACATTTAACATAAACAATAAGGATTGAGAAAAAATGTTAACCTATAAAACGATATTTCTAATTCACATTTTCTGAACTTAGCTACATTAATCTTTCAAGTCGAATAGTTAGCATCTACTATAACATTAATATCCACAAATGCTGATAAGGCTACAAAATGGTTCGCAAACTACCTAAGCAACACCAAGGCTCAAATTGACAAGGCAAAGAGAGTGGCAAACATCCCATCCATATGCATGAACCAGAATAAGAAGACAAATCAGTTCACCAACTACTTAAGCATAATTAGAGTCAAAGAGAAGATGAAAAAAACGGCAACATTCCCATCTATTAAGGCATTGATGGACGCCTATATATGTGTACTTAGAATGATGACGTCAATGATTGTCTTCCACTAATGGGAAGAGTGAGAAAGCAATTGAATCCATATGAAAATACTGGTCCTTGATGCTTGAAGATTTAGAAGATCCTATTTAGAACTTCCTAACTAGCTACATGAATGTTGCACACAACATAACTACACAACGCAATTACTCTCATTACTGGTGGTGATGCAAAACATTAAGAAGTCAGTTGGCATGCATAAGACAAAGTAGGGGTCAAAATAATATATAGAAAGCTAATATCATAATGAAATTGTGCATGAACGCTATCAAGGCAGATTAAGTATCAAGATTTCTCCTTGTCAAAGAGTAACGTTGAATACATAAGAATGAATGAAGTTCTAGAAACCAACCTTTCAATTCTCCTTTCTTCCCCATCTCATAAAGTTCATAGACCTTATCAACTATCCTCTTCTGCTCTACAGCACTGAATACACAGGTGTGAAGCTCAAGTCCATCGAGAATATTCACAATCTTCCCTTTGAATCTCTCCAAACAAATGAAATCCTTTTTCCTCTTAATGTTCATGAATCGAATTTGCTCTCTTCGTTCCCTTGATAACTTAGGCTTCTCAACATCGTTGGATATCTTGATCTCCCCGGTCGAAGAACTTGTATCAACCCGTTTGCTCGACCCCTGCTGCTCCTCTTCCTCCACAAGCTCATCTTCCTGCGCCATATCAGCCCAGGACATTCGATGACGTGGTGTCTCAGTATAAAGTGGCTCACCAATAAGTCCACTTGAAGATGCTTCAGCAACTGATTCGGGCCACCCATTTTCCTCATCCTTCAAACTACCAAGAGAATTCGTGTCATCTCCATCCTTGCAACTTCCAACTGAATTCTTGTCACAATTATCATCACAACATTTCTCCTGCAATTCAACTCCATTCGGTGCTGAGGTGTCTACACTCATATCTGAATGCAAACGTTCTGCTGCCCCAAGTGCTTCAAGACCAAACAATTCCACCGAGATTACAGTAATTAATTTTAAAGGGGAAAAAAGCACACAAACCCATACCCATGTACTGGCGTCTAAAAACCATATATAAAAGAGCAAAAAGGAACCCAAAAAAATCCATGTATATCCATCTAAAAGACGTAGAAAGTTAAAGGCTTTTCAGTATTTAAAACAAACTACGATCTTACGGGTTGCCCAGAAACATAAATACCCATGAAGATCAAAGCCAAAAAATTTGTGAATTAAGAGCGAAAAGCAGTACCCGAGTGGAGAGATCGGACACGACCAGAGAGGGTTTCGGTGCATCGGTCGCAGAGATCTCTGGAAAGAAAAGGAAGCCAGTTGGTGAGGAACTCCGACGCTATCAGAAGATCAGACGGTTGATATTGCAAGAGGAAGGGATCCTCTTTCTTGACTCCATTCAGATCACTCATGTCTCAAGTCTTCAAGAACAAGACTTCACACACACAAACACAGAGGCACAGAGAAGGATTTTGGCTTTGTGACTATAAAAAGGTTTGGACTAATAGGAAATAAACTAAAAAGAAGCACAAGGGTGCTTTTGTCAATTAAGATAACTAAAAAGAAGCACAAGGGTGCTTTTGTCAATTAAGATATTTATTGACTACGGGGGGTCTATCTTGTGCTAATATTAATAGAATCATAGGCCTAGTAATGAACGGCGGTTAATTATTCGGCAAAAGAGAGGCGCATATGAGTGCTGCCACATTGAATAAAAACCTCGGGTCGACCTCTTGAGCCTTAGCTCAAAGTTTGAATCAAGAGGGCTCAACTCGTTGATTTTGAGCTTCAAACCGACCGTCATTCCAAGGCTCACACGTGACTTTTTGTTTTTTTTTTGGATTTGAGAAAATTCGTAGACGGGTCAAGTGGGCATACCTCTTCAAGGGTTCAATTAACGAGCCACTCCACAAGTGGATCAAGCGAGCGTATCTCATCATCAAGAGCCCAACTAGTTCTTCACCTATAAGTAAAACTCTGGCTGTCCCAGACTCTTACAAAAAGAACTTGCATAATATCGAACCTAAAACTTAACTAAAACCAAACCCTACTCGAAACGATCGAGACACACCCTTTGAAGCCGGCTCACACATTGCATTAGGCCATTATCATCAATTGACATGTGGGATTCAATATTATTACTAATTAATCTTTTACATAATTTTTACTATCTTATCAATTTTTATTTAATATTTTATTATTGTTATTAATAAGTATAATTATATAAGTATTAAAATTTTTATTAAAATAAATTAAATGTATCTACTCTCCGACTTACTTATCTCGCCTTGGACAACCATTGGGCTTAAGTCTCGTAAATAGCGAGCAACAATGACCCACCGTAGCATCTTCCACCATAAAAGCCATATGATACAGTAAATATAAGGTCACGAGGAGCGTTTATGATTTGCCTCAGACATGTAAAGGATGACGGTAGTTGGACAACCTGTAAGGTGCAAGTTTCGTGTGCTCCAGAGAAGTGGGAAGACAAGCTTGTTGGAGACAGTTATGGAACTGCAAGCGGGTGAGAAGGGTCTTTATTTTGGCTCCATATGTTTGTTTATGTGTTAATACTTGATTTTGCCCTACTTTAAACCATTTTGTCCAAATTCTTTACATTTCAAATTTTTTTGTTAAATAACAAATCCTAAATGCTTTATTTCAATTTATAGATAATTCTACACTTAGAAATGCTCATGATTAAATAAATCAAGATTTTTCCGTGACTTTAATTTTAGAGAAACGCAAAGTCCAAAGCTTATGACTCAAAAATTTCCTTGTCATATAATGTCAGTTTGATTATACATTTAATTTTATCCTATTGATTCTAATTTTGAATTTTTTTTAATTTTCTACTAGACCTCCTCAGAATTTAATGAATTTTTTTCCGAGTAATGTTATTGTTATGAATTCTAATTATGAATTTCTTTTACGATCATATTTCATCAAATCTAATTTGAATCTTGATTATAGTTAAAGTAAATTGACCACAATCAATGTTTTGAAACCCGGACCAGTTATTAAATTGGAGGCCTTACTGGTCACCGGTTCAACTGGTTTGACCACCGTTCGAACCGGTTTGACTTCATAATTATGCAATAATTATATTTAATTATATATAATATTAAAAATATTAAAAAAAATACAAAAAATATATCAAAAATAAAAAAATGAAAAATTTTGTTGAACCAGTGGTCGGATCGATCGAACCGGACCGGTCCGACCGGTTCAAACTGGGTCAATTAAAAACTAGTTTTTTAGGGTGAATCGGACCGGATAGCCGACCGGTCACCGGTCGAACCTGTCAGACCGGCAGGTCTGGTCCGGTTTTTAAAACCATGACCACAATCATTTAGCTTTAATTGAGCTTTATCACACCCATTTAGGTTTAGTTGATTAACCTAATCCATTTTAAATTGTATTTAATCGCAATTCATTATATTTGTCTTAGATACGCTTAAAATGAGATTGCTTTAGTTTTACTTTCCATAAATATGTCATTTTATTCTCATCTTTCTTAAATTTAAAGAACAAAAAATGTCTAGTCTTTTTTATAGACTTTTTTTTGTGAAGAGAATTATGATCATTTATATTGTTCAAGTTGTTCAAACTATAAAAACTAGGCTTTAGGTCGATCCCTAGTCTAATATTAAACTCAATCAACTTGGGTCTAAATTAATTATAATTGGATAAAATTTGCCAAAATTAGTTTAAACTCTATCCATTTCAATTTGATTACATTTTAACATGTCTAATTTGCATCAAAATTTTATTGTATTATTAAAATTTCTCATTTTTAATTTATTTCAATTAGTTTAAATTAATTATAATTGGATAAAATTTTATTTAAAATTAATTAGTTGTAATTAAGCTAAGAGAGAGAACTTTATACAAAAGACCAAAAAGGAAAGAAACAGACTAAAAAAGAGGCTAGCTAAGAAACAAACAAAAAAAGATAACCACGAAAGTGAGTGAGAGCCATAAAAACAAGTGAAAAACATGCAAAGAGGAAGGAGCACAAGAATGAGAGAAAAATAAATTGAGGTAGGAGAGCAGGAGCATACAATATATATGAGCGAAACAAACAAAGTTGAAAGAAAACTAGATGTAGACACGAGACGAACAAAGGATTCAAAACAACAATCCAAAGGCAAAACAGGAGCATGAGAAAAAGAAATATAGGAAAGATTGGACGAACTCTCTCTTCTAATATTGCCTCCACCTTACAGATATTCGTCTGAAGAAAAACTTATCCACCATTATGCCATCCTCTATTTTCTATATATAAAAAAAGCTTATTAGTGTACGTATGAGGAGATATCCTTCAAATTTTAGTTTCTCTAATGAGAATCAAGCATTTACTACTCAAGTTCTGAAGGCTACTAGAGATCCTTTGAAGGATATTAGGAGACCATTGACATGAAGTAGGTCAAAAAAAGCCAAAGAAGCCCTCAACAACTTAATGGTGGATCTCTACACAAGGAGTGAGACTTTATTACTTCTAGAGGTTGAAGTTAAATATATTATGACGATCCAAATGAAGGAGCAAGATGGAGAATTACGGTTACAAAATGTCGTTTTGAACTCATAGGATAACCAACGTCGGTCTTGCACTATTGTTAGAGTGCTAAGGAATAGAATATATCTGGTTATAGAGTCATATTTGTAATAGGTGTTAGTCTTTTACATGGTTTTACAGACTTGAATTCCATAAAACAAATTTACGTTACAATTTAACTTGTCACCAAGGTTGAACTCGTCTTTGGTTTATATAGTGATTGTCAAAAACAAAATTGACGTTGGTTGTTATCTAAGATAGTTGATATAAAAGTTGATCTTTACTCTACATATCTCATAGGCAAGTGCACCTTTTGAATTATAATATAATGTCAGTGAATATCGACTGCCGATCCCACAAGGAATATAAGTATTAATAATAACCTGTTTTCTATTATCTAATTAACAAATAGGATGATGATTTAATTAAAATTGAACTAAAATAAATTCCATATAAATAATAAACCAAAAAACATATATCACTATGATTAATTAATATCAAATAGCTAGTACCTAGGTAATGAATCCCTTAAGATTTCTTAAGTATTAAGCCTTTATCATGTAATTCAACTATTGATCATTGGCCCATGAAAATTTATGTCTTGTGTTAATATCTTTCTCAAGACTATTAACATTAATCCTTTACTGATTAACTGAGACCTCTTTCTAGTTAAAACCCTAAGATTACATTGCTCAATTCTTAAATTTCACTATTACATTTGACTTTAATCCAAAGAATTTATGTTGACCTATCTCTAGGTTTTCATATAAATCCTTTCAATTATGTTAGATCTATTTGTACAAAGAATTTTTCAATCTTAATTATATGAAATCAAACATTGGACTAATATCCTAGACATATTAATTTAAGAATAAAAACATATAATTAAATTGCAATGAATGAATGAATCAAAATGTATTAAACAAAAGATCAAATCACAATATCCATCCCAAATTAAGGTTTATTATACCTAGGAACTAAACAAACTTAGTTTATAAACATAGAAAACAAAACAAACACTAAAAGTTTAGAAGAATAATTGACAAGAAAATAATATGTAAGATCTACATATATGTACTTTAATAGAAAGTTGTTCTCTATCGGATCTATAAAGTAATCTTCATGGTTTCAATTGTCCTGGGTTTATAATTTATATATATATATATATATATATATATATTAATGTATAGAAAGTTGTTCTCTATCGAATCTATAAAGTAATCTTCATGGTTTCAATTATCCTGGATTTATAATTAATCAATGCTAAATAGACTATATTCCTAATCCCATATTTAATGCATTTTGCTGATTTATTTAAGAGTTTCTTATTGTTTATGGTTCTTATTTTGTTTCTATTGTGTTTCTAGGTCATATTTGCCTTCATGGATAAAAAGGAGAAGAATTAGGGCAAAAATGAGATAGAAATGAAAGTATTAAAGATATTTTGGTGGTTGTCTATGTAAGGCTACACAGTTGTGTATCTGATAGCTCTCTATGACCGTATTTCTTTCCAATTTTTAATGATCAAAGCAAGATTGAAGGACATGATCATACAAACAACTGTATCTTCTTTTTCTGCTCTTCTCTTCTCCCCTTATCTTTCTCATTTTCTCCTCTCCCTTATACTATCTTCCCATTTGTCATTTCTTCTTCTTTTCTCCCCCTATTTGTTATTAATCAAAAATTATGACCGAAGATGCTTCATTATTTCAGAGAACATTTGTTTCATTTCATTGCGGAGTAACTTGAGGTCTTGTCGTCTATGAGCTACTTCCTCATGTAAGTCACCTGCTGAAATACGCAGATCATCAACCTTGTTATAAATTTCTTCAATTTCTTCGACTAAGGCTTCATCCTTCTTTTGCTATACTTCTTTCAAAACAATAGAAGTACTAAATGATTCTAAAGGTAAGACATCCGGTTCAATGATTGTAATAACAGGAAGTTTGAAAGATAAGTTTCTTTCAGGGAGATCAAGGTCATCAGGGTGAGATAACTTTAAAACTTGTTTTCCAAGAAGGTGTAGTTCATCTCCAATTGACGATATAGAGCTCAAAGGTGTAAGGTACATAATTAGGTGCACAAGAGTCTCTATGTTGAAATTTTTACCTCCAACTCTGATGGTCCTATACTGCCCTTCTGTTATTTTGCCAACTACCTAAATAGATTCATCAGTGGTGACGCAACCACAATGACTGCCTGATGCCTTTAAGATATGGTGGGAAACATAGATTCTTCTCTGTTGAGCTGCATAACACGCCTCATCTATGTTCCTTACTTCAGCTTCTATCTGATCCTCTATTAGATCACTTGTAATCCTTTCTGGATACATTTTCTTCTTCCCCTTTTCTTCATTGCGAACAATGTAAGGTCTTGGTTGAATGTCAGGTACAATCTTTATCACTGTCCTTTTTGTAAGTGGGTAAATATTATACTTCTGCTTGGTCATCTGTGTTGGATATGGTTCTGATCTCTCATCCCGCAGAACACTATACAAGCTTTTCTCTCTATGATTCAACAGATGCATTGAGTAACTATTTACCCAGATTGGTTCAAATTGTACCTTGACTAACCTTCTCAAGGGTTCTCTTATGATTATAGAGCTGCTACTCCTTACAGGTTCAACTTCTTCAATGATCTTCATTTTCAAATCCTCTTTTCTTATTGGTTGAGAAGGATTAACCTGTGCTGGACTGTGTTCAACTGACCTTTTCTTTTGTTGAACAGCAATTGGAGTGCTCTTTTTCTGACTGATTTTCTACTTCTTATTTTCTTCAATCAGCCTAGGAGGTTGTTGTTGAGGTTGACGTTAAGGTTTCTTTCTTTCAAACTCCAACTTCCTCATAATCTCAGTCTCTTTAGTTAATTTTGCTGAATCTTCTGGCAAAATTGAGACTAAAGATCTGGTTGCCTGCGATGCTTTCTTTCTAGAGTCTCCACTATGAGTCAACTCTTTACCTTTCTTATGCTCTTGTTGACACAGGGTTCATTATCTAGGTGACCTTTTTGCTTGTTTGGGTTTTTCTGAAAGAAGTGTCTCCCCCTTTCTTTTCAAAGTCACTTGTTTCTCCGTTTGTCGCACTTGACTTTCTTCTCTTTGAACAATCGTCTTAACTTTCATTAAATCATCTGACGATTTCTTCAATCCTTATATAGACATTCTTCCAGTGGATTGAGATTTTGATTTCCTTGTGGGAGTTACTTTTTCACTCAAACCTTGCTTGACAGTACGCTCCCCCTCAATCCTTGCTATTGTCTTAGAATTTGTATCCTCTTTTTCCTGATTCTTTAAGCCCATTCTACTGATAGTTGTAGAGTTAATGAAGCTTTTTATGTTCATCTTCATTATGTTTCCTCTCTCAAGAAGAATTCCAGAATCTCTGAAGATTCTTGTCGACATCATTCCATACGTTAGGGCAGTCGAGTCTTTTTCAACTTTACCATATAATTGAGGATTAGGTATGGAAGATCTATGGACTGGCGATTGAGTAGATGAAATAGACATTGCTCATCTAACGTCGTTACCAGATTCCTCGACCTTGTTCTTGGTAGAACACAATGGAAGAGTAGTGAATGTAGAACCCTAGCCTTCGGCACAAGACTTGAGGCCTTCTTCTCCTTTAGGTCAATACATTCATATAGTTGTCGATTGATCTAAACCTTTTCTATATTGGCTTGAGTCATCCATCTTGCTTTATGAGCGAGCTTTACTCCAACACATGGACACTCAGAAGCCTTCTCGATTGACTTCAGTGTTACTATGACTGACAATCTATCCACCACTGATATTAAAGTATCTTCTACCACTTCTACATTCTTCCAGAAATCATATCCTTCATTCAGGTAAACTGTCTCATCAACCTGAAAGAAGTTCTTCCATCCAGCTGCCACACATTTGGTCCTTCTTTAGGGAATCAAAATCAACATGTCTTCCAGAAGTCATTGATTACTCCATTTGTATCTGTAGTCAACAAATAACTAAACGCATAAATGTATTTCTCAAAGAGGTGATGTTAGTTTCTGAAGTTGAGAGCGTGAGCAAAGAGAGTTTGATATCAAAACAGAGTAATGAAATGTTTTGTTGAGAGTTCTTCAAAAGCCGATGTTAGGGTATCTCAAGAGTGTTCTAGAGTAGGTGGTATTCTCAAGGCTTTGAGAGGCTTTCCGTCCAAAACTTTCTCATGACAGAACTTACCATTTGTAACTTACTGTTACAGTTACCTTGAACTCTTATGAATTTTTATCTTCTTAACTACGAAGATCATCTAGGTCATGACATGTTAGACGATTGGCCACTGAACATTACCATATTCAGGTTTCGTCTGATTTTTTGAATCTTTCTTCATTCAATGGTTTGGTGAAGATATCTGCCCATTGATACTTCGTCTCAACAAATTGTAGACTTACGATCTTCCTTTTCATGTAGTCTCGTAGGAAATGATGTCTAACTTTGATATGCTTTACCCTCGAGTGTTGTATTGGATTCTTCGATAGGTTGATAGC
>JAOSBP010000204.1:19446284-19475565 GCA_027563825.1 Erythroxylum mucronatum
TCTTGACATTTTATACTTTTATTGTATATTTGATATTTATTTTGCTCCAAGTGCATTTATAGGTTATAATTGCCTTCATAGACCAAACGGAGAAGAATTCAGTTGAAAATATGGAATTAAACAAAGATTTAAAGCAAAGAAGGGATACACGATCGTGTATCTGGCTGTGTCAGTTCCTAAGTTCGTGCAAATTCACAAATTCTGGTGATTTTGGGTTATACATGGTTTAATGCACGGCTTGTATCAGACGGTGTATCTACTAAAACCCTAGAAATTACTATAAAAATACGTGATTTTGGAGACAATTCCAGACGTGGAGAACATCCAGAAGGGACAATGCTAATCCAAGAATGTGGAGAACTCGAAGAAATCATCAAAAGATCTAATAGATTACAACATCAAACATTTATTTTGCAAGAACATTCGATAGAAGAGAAAGGGAGATTTAGAATTATGAACTCTTTCCTTTCTACTCGTTTTTCTTCCAATTTATGTTTGATTTCATTTTCTATTATATGTAACTAAACACTTTTTAGTGTCTAGGTAGGATGAACCCTATTTGAGATAACAATATGTTCTGATTCTTTTATTTAATGCAATGGTTTTGATTGATTTATGGTGATTCAATTATGTGTTTAATATATGTTCTCTTATATTTGGAATATTAGTTCATAATCTGATTTCAAAGCATAGAGATTGAGAAATTTTTTATATGAATATATTTACCATAATTGAAAGCAGTTTATTGCAAACCTAAAAATAGGTTGACATAAATCTTCTAGATTAGGGTCAAACTTGATAACATAATTCATAAATCGATAAATCAATCCTACAAACTTTAACCTAAGTAATTCGGTTGATAAACTTAGGATTAATTGTTAGTAGACTCAAGAGAGTTATTAGCATAAAATAGGAATTTTCATGATCCAATAGTCAATAAAACAATTGCATAATAAAATGTTAATTATTTAAGGGTTTTTAGGGGATTCATAACCTAGACACTAATTCCTAATATTGATTGTTTTCTATGTAATTTCTTTCGTTTCTGTGTTCAATATTGCTAACTATTTTATTTTAGTAGCTAAGTTTTATTTTCTTAATTAAAATCCAAAATCCAATTCTTAGGCTAGATAATAGGAGAAAGGTAATTACTAGTAATCATTGTCTTTGTGGGATCGATGCGTACTTGTTGATATTAGCTACATCTATGTCATGTACTTGTGATAAAGTTATGTTGGTATAAAGATAAACCAATCACAAACTCTTAAGTAAATTTAGATAGATTTAAAACTAGAAAGGAAGTAAATGCCTTCTTCAATGCTATAAATGCCATTTCATCTTTTATACTCTAATGAAAAGCATTCTTTTTAAGGAGGGAAATTAAAAGACTTACTTAATTGTCCGTACCTTTTAATGAAACACCTATAATATCCAACTAACTCAAGAAGCCTCTTAATTACTTCAAATTGATAGGTGTAGACATATTATTTATTGTTTTGATCTTATTAAAATATGTGGATCTCCTTTAACAGTGATTATATGGCCTAAGTACTCCACTTAACCCACCTTAAAAGTACACTTAAAAAGTTTAACATATAAACAATAATCTCTAAGAATTTGTAAAACCTTATGTAAGTGTTCCAATTGCTGCTAAAAGTTGTGCTATAAACTAGGATATCATAATAAAAAACTATAACAAAATTCCTTAAGTATGATTTGAATATGAAATTATTCAAACTTTAAAATGTAGTAAGGTATTACTTAAGCCAAATAGTATAACTATAAATTTATAATGTCATTATGTGTTCTAAAGGTTGTTTTTATGCACATCTTTCTCTAGCATTCTTATTAAGCAGTATACAACTCTCTAATCAAACTTAGAGAAATAACTAACACAATGTTCATCTTGTAACTCTTACATAAAAGGAATAGGAATTTTGTCTTTAACAGATTGTCTATTTATTGCTCTATAGTCAATGTGCAACCTCTAAGCACTATCTTTCTTCCTTATTAACATAATAAGAGATAAGAAGGGACTTACACTTTATTGAATAATCTCTTATTTAAAAATTTATTGCACTAGTTCCTCCTTAACCTTCTTTTGAACTCCATTATAATGATATGGTCTTAAATTAATATCTTATGTTCCTTCCATCAATATAATACAATGATGATGTGCCTTTGATAATGGTAATCCTTTAGTTATGCAAAAATATCGTGTGCAGAAATATCCCTGTATTATTTTAAAAAATCAACATATTTATTTAATAATGCATTAAGCACTTTTTTAAACCCTTTGGGTGATTCAAATGCTTCTAGTTCCATCACCATCAATTAATAAACACAACATGATGAATTTGCCCATTGCATATGATCATCATTCAGTAATAAATAAAAATCACAAATTACATTTATTCTCTTAAATGCTTGTGTAACTCAATCATCTTGCCTTTTCATTCAAATTTCATAATGTCTTTTTTATAATTGCACAATACATCTTCTAAAAAAGAGAGTTACTATATTCCCAAGACTATATCAGTAACCCCAATATTAACAATAAGTAGGAATGGAATTTTTGCTCGAGCTCGACCTAGCCCAGCCCAAAGTTTACAGATACAGTCTAATTTAATTGTGTTTCAAGCCAAGCTCAAGCTTTTTTAAAAATTTTAAGCTTTAATTCAGGCTTGGGCTTAGGTGTCTAAGCTCGACTCAACCCAATGCTCGAACCATCTTGTTTATGTATATGTGAATGGCGTCATTTTATACTAGGTAAAATCACATCATTTTAATAAACACAATCACACTCTTCTTCTATAGCTAGCTTTAATGTAGCTTAATTGAAATTACATCCCTCTTCCATTCCTCCTCGCTCCTCGTTCCTCACTGGCTAGAGTTACTTCTTCTTAACTCCTTGTCCTTAGCCCTTTGACACTGTTTCTCTACTCCTACAGTCCTACATGGCTCTACTTGCCTTTGCATCAAGTAAGTGGTAACTAATGTTCTTTTATTGTTAGAATATACGTAGTTATTATGTTAGATAATTTAGTTTTTAGACTACAAGTTTTACTAACACATTATGGTAGATTTATAAATTCCTTTGTAAGCACTTTAATTATTGAAAATTAAGAATTCTCTTACAGAAATAAACTTGGTTTATCACAAGACGAATGAGAAGGATAGCTAGCATGCATTTATTATTTATTCACTATTTTTATTATACATAATTAAAATTACATATGTCATCTTTTCATCTAATAGTCTCTTGTTCTTTTCTGTGCACATCATGTATTCTAGTTTAGACTTAAAGGGCTTGAAAAAAGAGCATCAACTAGGGTTAACCAAACAGTTCATGATATTTTAACTCCAAATTTGCCTAAGATGAGAAAATTTAAAAGTAATAGCTACTGCAACCAAAGAAAATATCCAGTTAACTACCAATTCAAGGTCTGATTAATTAATGCAAATCAAATTCAAATGGTAAACTAATATACGTGCATAATTAAATGAACTTCTTAGTAAGTGTTAAGGGGAATTGCATCACAATGATTCATTGACCAATCATTAATACTTCACATAAACACAATTCAAGTGGTAAAGATCCTATATATACCAGGTTCTACTATTGATAGGTACTTTAAGTGAAAGATTATTTACATATATTTCTTATTTCTTATGCATTATAAAATGACAATTAAAAGGTACAAGATTATACACCTACTACATACAGATAGTGAGTCAAGGATAGAGAGTCATATATAAATATGCTAAATTCTATACAGAGTGATGCATCCTAAGAATTGATTTTCCACTGAAGAAAGAAATATATAAACTTTCATATTTAAGAAAAGGATACAAAGATCAAGCTACTTCATTATATTCATATAGTAATGTATTTACATATTTAGTTGGATTTTATAAAGCATAGATATTGTTCATTGCAATCAGAATCAAACTTATAACTCAATGACCTGGATCTTGAGGAGAAGAAATCTGTTAAAGCGATTTATCCTCCCATTATTTTTAGTTCTTGCAAAGACTTTATATGTTAAATTGCATAGGTTGATACCCCATATGTATCCACATCTCTCCTGAATACAATTACTTCGATTAATATTCAATGCACAGTAGTTTGAGATGTTAGGTAGATTCAATTTTAGATAATAAAAAATAGTTACCTATTTTTATTCTATGTATTTTATTAGTGATTGGCTTGAGCCTGTGGCTTCCCCATCAATTGCATGATAGTTCTTTGTATTGTTCCTTTTGTCTTCAGTAGAGATGCTCCTTTCCTATTCCACTCTCTCACATTATCTCTTTTGAGTTATGGTTTTTATTATTTATTTCTTCTCTTCTTAACTAACCAATAATCTGAATATTTTTGTTGATAGTCATCTCAATAGCTAAAATTGTTTTAATTTGGTTTTTAGGTGTCTCCACAACAAATGCTAGCAAAGTATTATCTAGTGATTGGTTAATTTACTTTAAGAGGAATTTGGAATCTAAGCTTTATAACCAATTATGACATAAATCATTCATCATTAAGAAATAATCAGGAAAGAAATTTATTTTTTCTTAGTTTATAGAAGGGGAAGGCATGAGATGATTATCTTCTTTTAAAAATTAAATTTTGTATGTTTTCCATTTCTTTCCATTGACAAATAGCATAATGCTTGTAAGACGTTTCATATACTTCTTACATTTTCATAAGTTGTAATTTCCATCTCTAGTGCCCCCAATCAGTTAGCTAGTTGTAATTTTTAGTTTTTTTAACCATAAATACTTTTCATGCTCATACATACTCTATTTTTTGCAATTGTTGATGTTGTTTTTGTCCTCCCTTAGTTTGAGTTACTTTTGATGAAGCAAAGTTAAGGATTAACTTTGGACAAAACTTTGATAAGGGTGTATTTTTATCAAATATATGTGATAATCTTAACATAAATAATAGTTTTTTAGTATGCTTTTATTATCTTGTTGTATGTTAGATGTTCATTAAAGCATACATGTAAATGTAAATATGCCTCTATATGTTGATTGTTTCAAATGGATGAACATATTACTTCATTGGAAAATTCTTATTTGATACCAGAAAGTATACCAATGGAGAGTTCTAATCTAGTACTAAATGGAGAAAAATTTAGGCTGAAGGAATATGTTCATTGAGAAGTGATGTTTGGATTCAATTTAGCAAGGCTGGATCAAGGGATAAGTAGAAAGGCTAAATGTAAGTACTTCCACAAGGTGTTGGTCAAGAGTTCTACAAGTGGAACCTCTCATTTGAAGAGACATATGGAGTCGTATAATAAAAAGAAGATAGTATTAAGAGGTTAAACATTTTTTACCCCTAACCTAATAAAAGCAAAGAATGAAATAACTACCATAAGTTAGGATAGCAACAAAAATAGCTAAGATGATCGTGGTGATGAACAACCACTCTACATTATTAATAGCAAAAAAAAGGATGGTGCTCACTTCACTCCAACTAACCTTTAAGATCATAACTTAGAATACCATTAAAAAAAAGACATTTTCAAGATTTACAATGATCAAAAGAAAGAAATATTGAAGATGTTGCTAGGTATTCATGGACAGGTAGCTATCACATTATATGGATTGTTAATAACTAAAAGAGGTTTATATAACCGTGACAACATACCATATTGGCAACAAATGGACTCTATGCAGTCAGCTACTAAGGTAAATTATATTCTTTAATATTGTTATCATTTATTTATTGATTATGTTATAATTGATATTTTTTAAATGTTAGATTTATTTGTGTATTGGCTCCATATACAAGTGAAAATTTGATAAATGTGTTGATGGATTGCTTAATAGATTGGAACACTAGCAACCTATCAACCATAACTCTCAATAAATGTAGCATAAATCATACAATAATAGAATTATTAAAGAAAGATCTTTTTTAATGGTGGATGATTATTCCATATGTCTTTTTCTGTGCATATTGTGAATTTTATTGTGAAGGACAAGTTAGAGGTGATAAAGAAAACAGTAGGTTTAATCTAAAATCAATACGTTCCAACATAGGAACTACTCCCTCATCCGTCATGGCTCAAGACTCAAGAATTGCTTCTATTATGATAACCCTTTCTGTCAGATTACTTCCACCAGCCATTACTCTAGATTGGCTCTGATAAGTATAGTAATTGCAGTTTAACATCCAAAAAAGTAGGAAATTTTGAAGAAACTACATGATAACTACACATTCTATACACGAAGAAATTAGGTTTGGATTGTCCTACTAGATGAAATTCAACATTCAAGATGTTAAGGTTAAGGTGTTCAGCGGGTTGAGAAAAAAAAATTCTCAATATACTTGCCTGCCAATAGAAGAATAATGATAATTGGATAAAGCACTTTGTGCGAAGGTATAAGAGGATTAATGTCAGATCCAGTTTTACAATAAGTCTCTATTCTTTTTCTATGTATATAAATTCTTACAATTTTGAAAGTTTGCTTCATTTCCCCTAATATTTTAGTCATATCATTTGACTGGTTTTCACTTCTTGGGTTGAATATGTAAACTATTTGCAAAAGATTTATACTAATTAAAAGTATATATGAGTCCTAGGTCAATATCGGAACCAAAAAAATATTCAAATTAGAAGGAGATATTTTATAATGCTACTGAGTTGTTCTCAGAAAAAAATATCCAAGTTCACACATTTGCTTTAACAACATATGCAAGATTAAACGAGCTTTATTTAGTTAGACATTTGATTTCAACGAGGTGATCTAGGTCACAATAGAGAAGGTGATGAAAAACTCAATTCTTATTATTTTATGGTTGAAGAAACTATGAGGGCATTTATATATTAAACTTAAGATATAAGATGGAGGGGCTATATTTTTATTGTCAAAAGTTGTATGGTGATCGGGATGAAGAACACATTGATATCATCAAAAAATTATGGCATGATTTGTTTAATAATATCAACTAAGATTGGACAAAGATCATGATCGTAGTAGTTCAGTATCAGCTTCAACTTCAACTTTATATGACTAATGCAAGTCCCAAATTTACATAATTAATCATAGAAAAAAAGGCTAGAACTTCTTATAGTAGGGTGCAGTTAGACAATTATTTGGAGGCAAGTATTCTGATCAAAGTTGAAATTGTATAGTTTGATGTATTGATATGGTGGAAGACATATAGAAGTACTTTTTTGATCATGCAAGCAATTGCATGAGACCTCTTAGCAATTCTACTATCTTATATTGCTTCATACTCTACTTTTAATACTAGTGGTCAAATACTTAGTCATCTTCATGCTTAAAATTATCTTAATGTTGTGAAAGCTCATATGTATGCCCGAAGTTAGCTAGATTATAAAAATATTCTGGGTAAACTCTATTCTTTATTATATATTAGTTTTGTTTACCTTAATAATTTTGACAATCATATATTATATTATCTTTTTTATATTGATACATTACGAAGACCAGTTTTCTAATTGAAAAATTCTTCAAACAAATATTTGATGGTTAACGTATATTTAATTGTTAATAATCATGTATTGAATATTCATTTAATACAATTGTTGCACAATTAAGTATAATTTACATAATAATATTCCTATATGTAGATAAAGTGGTGAGAACTATTAACAATCCTAATTATAACGATTAGCTAGCCCCTTTTCTCTAATGTAGGTTTGTTTTCTTTAATCTTTACTTTTGGATTTACTATTTTTCTCACTTGATTGCTTTAGTTTTTTTTTTTTTTGATTAAAGGGAAAATGTGACAATTACAAACTAGATCGGGGGACACAAGATCCCGACGAATCCTCGGCCAGTAGAAAATGACACCCGATGGGTGGAGCGCCTAATAAAGTGACCCCTAGCTCAAAATGAGTAGCGTAGTGAGCTAGCCAGTCAGCACAGCGATTGCCCTCACGATAAGTGTGTTGATGGGTAACCGTCCAATTGCGGGAGAGCAACTCGGTAATATCCTGAATGATGGGGTGGAGGGCACGGGCCCTATCATCAGCAGAGGAAAACAAGTGGAGAGCCATTGTAGAATCCACCTCAAGGACAACTCCACGGTAGCCGTGGACCCAGGCGAGAGAGAGCCCAGTAAAAATTCCCCAAAGTTCCGCCGACGTCGGGGTACACCATCCAAGATTATGCACGAACCCGCCGAGCCAATTGCCAAAACGGTCCCGCAGAAGCCCGCCAGCGGTGGTTGTGAGTGCAGAACTGTTGCTAGTGCCATCCGTATTAAGCTTAACCCAGCCCGTGGGAGGTGGTCGCCAGCCAATGCTATGCTGTTGATGGAGTTGGGGACTGTAAGCCGCGGGGAACTGCCAAGCGGTGGCTTGATGAAGAAGACTTGCATAAGACAAAATGCAAGAAATAGGTGAGGATTGAAGATACAAATTTTTACATGTATGGTTTTTGCAGGTTAACAAAAGAACTATAGATTGTTGTCTCTACCCGTTAGCTCTTCAGTCTCCAACAATAATTGATAATTCCTTTTTGGATGTTTTTTTTCATTTGGATAATAATAGCACTATGATAATTTTTTGTTTTGAAAATATAATGATTTTGATGATAGTACCGTGAGACTTATTATATAGACAGATTCATGAATTGGTATTATTCTTCCATCTTTTAAAAGGACCAAACACTATTTTATTTTTAAACTTAGATAAGCGAATAGGAATTGATAACAAAAAGAGATAATAGTTTAAAGTGACATTAGTTTTTAAAAATTAAGTAAATAGATTTTAATTGTTTTTTGTCAAAAGCAAGACATTGAACTTAGCAATATCAATTTAATAAAAAATAAAATAAATATGAATTATTTATTAAAGTTCAGACAGTTTAACAAAAATAAGAAAATTAGAAGATTTAAGACTATCTTAAAAAAAATTGAACTTAAGGCCTATAATATTAGGCTTCTTTAGAAAAATGAATGAGTTACAAAGCACTTTTTTATATAAAAATAACACGTTAATTATTTTGATGAATATGAGTTTTAGGATATCAAAGTATGTTATAAAATTTTACTTTTAACAAGCATATTTACTAATTGATATAGTACGTTTTTATTATATATTTGAAATTTATATAAAGAATTTCATTAATATATCCAAAAAATATGTTATAGTATCCGTATTATTTATAAGTTATGTAAGAAATAAATAATATTTGTACCGCATATTACCTGTTAGTTTCAATTATTTAAAATTTGGATGAAATCTTTTATTAAAAATTATTTAATATAAATTTAAATTTAATAATTGAAAATTAAAAATTGAAAATTAAAAGAACCTTACCCCAGTCAGATCAAGCTTGGGCTTAGGCCCTTGCTCTTGAGCCCAATACCTGAAATTTGATTGGACTCAAGCCCAGTCCGAATAGTAATTTTCAGGTTGACCTTGTGCTCCCCAACCTAACTCATGGTCAACCCTGACATAAAGGTGTGTTTACTGTAAAGCGTTAATCATTCATCACCCAACAAAAATTCTTACATATTCTATGATATTTAATCATAATATTCACTCACTCAATTGTCTAAATATTGATAACTTTTTCATCCAAAATATGAATGATTATGACATTATATCTACCAGTCATCTTCGTTTGCTGAAAATTGATAAATGCCTGGAAGAAATGACTAAGTTGTTACTGCTCCTCTATCATTGCTTCACTTTCATCGTCTCCTCCATTTTTTTAATCTTAAATCAGGATATTTACCGGCGGATCCAGTGACTAATCCCTTTGCTGACTTGTAGGCACCTCACAAGGTGGGATATCTGGCCCAAAGATTAAAAGGTTACTCCATACTCAAAGATAAGAATCAAACCCTTGACCTTTGATTAAGAATGGATGAATCCCTACCACTCAACCACACCCCTTGGGTTCCTCCATTTTTCACACACGTGGAATTGTTTCTTCTTTCTTCTTGCATTTATTGCTAGAAGTAAATGCTTCATTACGCTAAAATTACAACCCTTTTGCCTTCGTTTCATCTAACTCAATTAGTAGTCTTTGTCCTCTCCAGTCTGCCTATAAAGGTGCTTTTGAGGGCTTAGGCTTTTATACTTACCCTGAATCTTTCGAGTGTCTCTGTAAATTTTCCACGACAATGTCGGAACAATATTTCTTGTTTTTGATAAGATTGTATGTTGAAAACTCTCGAAATTCCATTGATTTATAGGATATTCAGTGCAGCCTTGATAGTCACTTCCCCAAATTGGAACAAATATGGCAAAACGCTGCAGTGGGTGCAAAACAGTGTCATATCACCCTGCTCCTATCAACTAACACTCATCTAAGCTCATTACACTCTTGTCATGTTTGGTTTGCTACATTGCAAGCATATGCTTTAGTTTGATGGAGAAAACAAAACGTGGAATGGTGGCACCCAAATACTTTCTATCAAGTCAATAGTATAAAGCTTTTCGACAAATTATCTGTTTCATATAAAACGACCAAATCTAATATAATAATAACATTTTGATACTCTATGTTCTGAATACAAGGACCAAACCTGATTTTTTTCATCATACAAAATATTAACCTTTTTTGTTATCACACATTTTGCAAAACTGAAACCAAAGCCTCAACGAGGGGCAATGGTAGCTACAGGACAGGGGTGTGCCAGTCTGAATTCTCTACAAAAGCAATATTGACAGGCTGAGCAGCTCCGTCTCTCTGAATTTTACACCTATAGGAACTTCCAACATTCAACAACACATACTGACGCAGACATTTACAGATCAAAATAGAAAAGAAAGGACCCCAGAATAAAAGCGAAAAGAAAAAGATGAAGGGAGAAACATTCTCAATATCACAATACACATGAAAAACAACTTAGCTAGAAGTAATTTACTACTGGAGTTCCTGTTGGAATGCAGAATTATAGACGAAATCATGGCTGATGAAGCCAAAAATAAGTTCTAACCACCAGCACAGTAACAAGTACGGTGTGTGGACATATAAGCAGAGGTTCCAAAGGCATTATGATAATTATCAAAGGTGGTACATCTTTTAGGCCAAAAGGGCTAGCTCCTAATATTTTTACAAATGTACAAAATAAACCCTAATGTTTCAGAGTGTAACCTAAAGTTCATCATACGTTCAAATAAGATCCCAAGGTTTGGAAACCGTTCAGATTGGGCCCCGATGACTGACGTCGTAAGGGCACCGTCAGTCATCTGCTTACGTGGCCCATTAAATGCTGACATGGTTTTCTTTTTTTTTAATTTTCCCTAGATGTGGACCCATAGTTGCTGACATGGGCATGGTGGTGGGTCCCACAACAGGTCCAAAAATATTGCGGCTCCTTCCCCCTCAAATGCAGCGTTTTTTGACAGAAACGCTGCATCTCCTTCCTCTTTCCAAACAAGCGTTTGTCCTCTTCCTCTTCCCAAATCCCTCTTACTCACAGACACCACGATACTTCAATCTTCACGGTCTTCTCCCATCTTCTTCTAACACAATCCCATTTTTCTCTCCCTTAATCCCTAATCTCCCATTTCTTCCAACAATCCCTCATCTCAAGCGTCTTCTCTCTTCTTCACTGTGTGTTCTTCCTCAGACGACATTTCATCGTGGGAGGTCATTATTGTCTACCTTTTATGTATTTTGTGATCCCCTAAATCTGTGTTTGTATCCAATGTTGTTTGGCTCATCGTGGTTTTTTTGCTTTTTTAATATTGTATGTTGTGGTCCCCTATAGTTGTTATGGTGTTGCATGTAAGTCGTGATCCCCTATGCTTGTTGTGGTGTTGGATGTAAATCGTGGTCTCCTACGGTTGTTGTTGAAGTTGGTGTACCAGAATAGCATCGATGCAATTCTCACCTTCAACATGTTCCATCTAGTAGAAATAAATGTTCACTCTTAAAAATATATTCTTATTAATGCCTCTTGATGATTGTTATTATTGAAAATATCGATAAATTTGTGTCTTGATTTCCTTAACTCTATGCTCATGTTTAGCCTCCATTCAATTGAAATGATTTTGCTTAAAATTTTTAAATTTCCTCTATTCATGTGATCTAATCTCTTTGCTATGATACCCCACTATTGTGATTAAAGATATATGATAATTCTTTACATAATAAATAAGAAATTGAGAGATTAAAGAGAGAAAAGAAAAGTTAATGATTATATTCCTCCAACAACTTTTTAACTAACTTCCTCAACTAGCCATTACACTCAATTCCCTTATTCCCTATGCTTCTATGAAACATGAATTCTTATAGGTGTTCATTAAAAGCTTACAAAAACATAACTCTTATTATTATCTTCTTTCGGATTATGTTGTTTTCCCCTCATCTGTTGCAAGAATGATGAAAAAGAGGAATAACACACATCAAAATTTAGAAATTAACAAACTTGTTATTTTGTTTAAATATTAAATAAATTAAGGTTTAAGTGTTAGTTTATCTTAATTATATAATATGGGACATATGCACTAGGAACCCTTGGAAATGAGTTTATATCCTGTATCTCTAGTATTGAAGTGTCTTGAAAAATATTCCCTACTTACCAGATGTTAGATTAAAATCCCTAACCACACCTTACTAGCTATTTGGCCCTTAGTTAACAAAAATAGGTGGGTATTTTCTCACCTATCACCTAATCTGACACCCTTTTCATTTTTAGAAAGGAAAAATAATCAACTTGAAACTTTCATTCCCTCTCTGCCTTCTCAACCTAAAACTTTCATCTCTAAGTTGGGTAATTTCCCATTTCCATAAAGTGCTTTAGGCATGAAGGAATGATAACATAATCACCTCACTAAGGGTAGAGGATTGTATTGCTATTTGTAACCAATCTCGGGAACATGCATTGGAATATTTAAATGTATGTTTTTTGGTGAGGCATCCATTATATTGTTGATAATATCATTTAAATGTATGCTTTTTGGTGATACACTTGATTTTATAAATTTGTTTTGAACACATATATGATAGATAAACATGGAAGCATAAGGTTGTTTTATGGTGGAAAGTTTGTTGAAGAGCCAGGTTGAAATGTGTTGATGGGGAATCAAGCATTTTTGATAAAGTAGACCTGGATTTTGTTAGCTATAGGCAAATATGTGAGATGGGGAAGGAATTAGGATACCTTCAAGTCAATAAGGCCTAGTACAGAGAACCCGGCTTTGAGTTTAGTGAGTCTTTGAAGTTGATTGAGTCAAATGAAAGTTATCTCCAGCTTATCAATCTGATGAAAATTCACGAAAGGATTGATGTATATGTAACTCATATGATCAATATCCCATCATTTGTACCTGAGGTATTGCCTATACCGGGAGGAGCAGATGGAGATGGGGAGGGAGATGAGGGAAGTTCTGGAGCCACAGAGGGTGAGGAGGAAAGTAGTGAGGAGGTAAGAAGTGGAGCCACAAAAGGTGTTAATACTGAAGGTGTTAGTTTAGGAGTTGATGCAGAGGTGGACGATGATGATGATGAGGATGACGATGGTTTCATACATGTTGAAATTCCCGATGACCACAAACCAGTTGAAATTGAGTCGACAAATTTTGGTAGTTCTATTGGTAGTGATCAATATCCTAACGGAGAAGAGCCTAGTGAGGCGTTGCAAAGACCAAGTAGTACTATAAAGCACAATCCATCCGATGTTGAACCAAATTGGAGATTGGAAATGGAGTTTGACCTTGCAAAAGATTTTAAAGAGTCTGTTGTGAATTATGCAGTGTGGACAGGCTACAATGTAAAGTTTAAGAAAAGTGAAAGACATAGGATGAGAGTGAGATGTATTGAGGAATGCCCCCGACAGTTATATGTCATTTGTCACAAGAATGATGGGTGCTTTAAAGTGGGGACATATGATGATGAGCATAGGTATTTTACAACTAACAAACCAAAATTGGTTTCCGCTAAGTTCCTAATGAGACATTTTAGGGACAAAATGCTTGAGAAGCCTAGTATCTCGATGGCGAAGATGGTCGAAGAATGTCGAGAAAAGCTCAATATATCTATCAACTCAAGTATGTGTAGAGCTGCCAAAAGGAGATTGAGAAAAGAAAGGGCAAGTGATTATGTGAATGAGTATGCGAAACTACAAGGATACGCTCATGAGTTGAAGAATAGTAACCCTGGATTAACAATTGAGTTAAAGCTAGATAGAAATCAAGAAACTAGTTTGTTACAAGTATGCAACTATTTAAGTTTTACATGTTATTGACAATGATGATTAAAACATGAAGTTGTCTATGAAGTTTATTCATTAATTCATGCATCTTTATCTCTTTTTTGTAGTTCAAAAGATTATACATATGCTTTGATGCGATGAAAAGAGGATGGAGGCATTTGAGACCCATTTTTGGAATTGATGGTTGTTTTTTGAAGACTAAATCCCAATGTCAACTATTGAGTGCAGTTGAGAGGGATGGGGATGGAGTTATGTATCCGTTGGCATGGGTAGTTGTAAAGGTAGAGAACACTGATTCGTGGACCTAGTTTATGAGTTTGTTGACTTTGAACTTGGAGTTGGGTAGTGGTGAAGGACTAACGATAATATCAGATATGCAGAAGGTATTTTTTTTTCATTGATTAATGAACATATTATATTGTATCAACTGTATATTAACTTTATCTATTCCATTGTTATAGGGATTGATTAGAGCAATGGAAAACACAATCCCATGCCACTCATCGTATGTGTGCACGTCACATATACCATAATTGGCATATGAACTTCAAAGGAAAAGACTTGCGAAAGCAATTTTGGAATTGTGCTTGGTCAACATACGTGGAAGATTTTAACGAGCAGCTGAAAAGGTTGGACAAAATCACACCTAGATGTGCATCATCATTGCTCGAATATCCGAAGAAGAGATGGGCATGATATTACCAGTCATTTGAATCCAAATGTCCAGTTGTTGATAACAACATGAGTGAAACATTCAATGGATGGATACTGCCGGCTATAGATAGGCCAATTATAAGCATGCTAGAAACAATCAAAATTAAGGTGATGAAAAGGCATGTAGAGAGGAGACAATTTGCACATGGCTAGAAATTAGAAGTTGCACCCAGGGTTGTCAAGAAATTATCATATATCTTTAATCACAACAGTGGGGTATCATAGCAAAGAGATTATTAGATCACATGAATAGAGGAAATTTGAAAATATTAAGCAAAATCATTTCAATTGAATGGAGGCTAAACATGAGCATGGAATTAAGGAAATCAAGACATAGATTTGTCGATATTTTTAATAATAACAATCATCAAGAGGCATTAATAAGAATATTTTTTAAGAGTGAACATTTATCCAACACCACAACAAGCATAGGGGACCACGGCTTACATGCAACACCACAACAACCATAGGGAACCACAACATACAATATTAGCAAAAAAGCCACAAGGAGGCAGACAACAATGGACACAAACACACAGATTTAGGGGACCACATAAAACATAAAAGGCAGACAATAATGACCTACCACGATGAAATGTCGTCTGAGAAAGAACACACACTGAAGAAGACAAAAGACACGCGAGATGAGGGATTGTATCGGAAGAAAATGGGAGATTAGGGACTAGGGAATAAGGAAGAGGAAAATGGGATCGTGTCAGAAGAAGATGGGAGAAGACCATGAAGATTGAAGCGTGGTGATGTCTGTGAGTAAGAGGGACTATAGAATTTGGGTTTTGGGAAGAGGAAGAGGACAAATGTTGCATTCGGGAAGAGGAAGGAGATGCAGCGTTTTTGGACCTGATGTGGGACCCACCACCATGCCCACGTCAACAACAATGGGTCCCACATCTAGGGAAAATAAAAAAAAAAAGAAAATCATGTCAACATTTAATGAGCCACATAAGCAGATGACTGACGGTGCCCTTACAGCGTCAGTGGTCGGAGCCCAATCTGAACGGTTTCCAAGCCTTAGGGTCTTATTTGAATGTATAATAAACTTTAGAATTCAATTTGAACACTCTGAAACGTTAGGGTCTATTTTGTACATTCGTGAAAACGTTAGGGGCTAATTAGCCCTTTTGGCCCTTTTAATTACCTAAAACCTTTAACAGCAAAAGACCATTCCATGCACAATCAGAATGCAAATATTTCCAAGTTGGCTATTTCCGCTTTAGATTAACAAGCAAACATGCTCAAAACTGAAAAAATGGGAAGAGAAAGAAACAAAGGCAAGCTTGTAACCGACCTATTGCATTGTGACCTTGATGCATAGTTTTGATTGTTGCAATTTGTACACACCCAATCTCCATTCCGCCAATGTTTTGCTCTGAAAAGCAACACAATGAATAATTGAAGAACACTCTATGAGCAACTTTTGCAATAAAAACAATGTTAGCTCACTCTTTATCTCATTATTAAGGTCGCTTCACTAGGAAGCATATATAGCATACCATACCCTTTTCCAAGCAGTGTAGGCTTTGATACTTGCTGAAGATATTGCAAAGGTGCTTGCCAAGAGGGTGCCACATTTGTGCTAACGCTATGATAGGGAGCATAGACTTCTGGTCTTAAGTCAATGGTAGTCCCAACCATTTGACTGGATAATGGATATGCTTGCTGCTGCAAATTTGCCTGCAAGTTCAAGAAAGAAATGGATGGAACTCAAAATAAGATGGAAGGATTGTGAAATTAACACAAGACACTGCACTCCAAAGGATTTCCTTACGTTTCCAGAATTTAGTCTCTTGTTCTCACAATCATAAGCAAACTCTTCTGATGCTAACCGCTTTGTTCCAATAGCTTCAAGCCAGAATGAAGCACAAATAAATTACTCAAGATGGCACTTGAAAAGTACATGATATGCTGTATAAGTGCTGTGCAAATTTAATAAAACAGAAAGATGCACAAGCAATTGGGAACATGATATAAATTCTCTAACCAACAACAAAAGTAACAAACTCTCTGATCATGGACAACTGGCTGATCAAAAGAGAAATTCTAGAGATAGGCAGTGCAGCCTCCACATGTTCAAGTTCAATTGTCCGGATAGGATCAAGGAGCACATGTCACTATTATGATTGCCCCACAGCCCAAAATCACACTATTAACAAAGCATTTACCAAAAGACTTGCTGGATATAGCATAGCACATGAAGCACAGTATGCTACACTAGTATGAGATCAACTACAAAGAAGACTGAATAAATATATAAATAAAGCAGCTTTCCCCTGCCCACCATATAGAAATAACAAGTAGGCACAATGCTAAATGATCTATAAAGGGTATCTGCATTAAGATTAAAGTGTTACCTGGAGGCATAGAAGCATTGCAGCTTTTACACTGGAAACCCAGTGGCAAACACATCAGAAAACAAATAACTTTGTAAAGATTACTATTAGACTAAATAAATTTTCAGGGAACTTCAACATACTTGTGCACGTGATGCATAATTATGGAATCCACAAGTGCACATCCAGTCACCATTCCGCCATCCTTTTGGAACTGGAGCAGATTGATTTGAAGGGTTTACATATGGAAGGCCAGAAATTTGGTTTCCACTTAAAGGCCAAATGGAAGCTGACTGAACTCCATAGTTACCACCTCCTCCAGTAGGCCGGCTGGAAGTCAAAGGGAGCAGCTGTAGGGAAGTACCATTGGTTGCTAACCCAATGTTAATGTTTTCTTCTGCTCCCCCTGGGGCCCTGGCAAAATAATGCGAATAAGTTGGGGGGGAAACTCCAGGCATTGCAATTGCTGGCATTGCTGCTACCTCCTTTGGTTGTCCACACTTTTTGCATTTTTCTCTTGATGCATAGTTGTTGTTAGTGCAACCTATTGGCCCATGGCAAATACACGCAACCCAAATGCAGCCATGAAGATGGAAAGGAAGCCATATATACCCACACCAACCAAACCATCCCATACCAAAAAAACACATACAAAAAACACAAACAGCTTAACCTAATTGATAATAAATGCTCCATCCAAATTGGAAATTTGAAGGCACATATGAAGAAGAAAGATGCACTGAAATTAAAAACCTGATGACATTGCTGTATCAAAAAAAGAATACGAAGTTCAGAAAATTAATAAATGGTCCGGTTAACACTTGCATAAATCCCAATATCAAAAGCCTCGCCAAACTTTGGTTCTAGCTAGTTATCTACAACAATATGTTCCAAGTTTCATACCACACAAACCTCTAAATCAGGAAAAAGCTCGAAGCTTGTTGGCACCGCATAACACATTTATCAGGCCTCAAAAGCAAAGACAAAACTAACCCTCAGCCACTACAAGTCTACAACCTATTATAAACCTGAAACCGTCCACAACAGTGACATATGATATGCCAAAGCATTCCCAGAAAACCCCAAAAAGCCAAGATTCAATATTTGCCATGCAAATACATCCATATTAACCAAAACATACTCATGCGCATGCATAGCGAATAAGAGATTGGTGGGGACGGCTAACCAGCGCAAACCCAATCGCCGATGCGAGGAAGCCACTTGGAATCTCGAGGGGTTTTGGCATCTACGAGAAGGCGAGGCTGTTTGCATCTATTACAAAACGATCTAAATGCATAGTTCCTGTTCTTGCATCCAATGCATTCCCAATCACCTTCTCTTCCTTCTCCCATCTTATTGCTCCTCTATTCTTTCTCTCAGAGTCCCTTTTTGTTCGTCAATTTCAAGTAAGCAAGAATATGGAATTAAATTCTTGACAAAGATTCGGTCTTTTTCAAGTTCCAGAGAATTTTGTATCTATATATATATCTCGGAGCTCTCTGGCAATGAGCAAACAATAAGGAAGGCGGCGGTTCGCAGCAGGTTGAGGATTCCGTACGTGTGTCTAGATGAGGATTTCGTGGACTTTCAGGATAGTGAAAAGGCCCTTTAAAGATGGGCTATATCATTAGGCTATAAGAGCCCGTAGCATTATGGATCCAGATCTTCTGTCCAATATTACTCTGTCTTATTATATTTTATAGAATCTCAGTTATTTATTTTGCGAGATCCACGCGGAATCTATGCGGGACTCACATAAATAAATGGATAAAATTTATTGGACACAATAAGACACCATAATATTGGACAGAAGATTTAGATTCTAGCATTATTGCTAAACGTGCAATTAAAATTTACACGGCTAATGCCCGGAAGCCCTTCAAAATTTCTACAAGAAACAAAAATTACTTTAGTCATGACAGTGGAATAGTAAATATTTGGTTTTTTAACACCACCTCTTTGTAGTATTGTGTATTGAAACTGAAAAGTGAAAACCGGAGGATTTTGATACGATTCATTAGCTATTAACAAGTCAACTGCAAAAGAACAATGCAGAAAGTGGCTGAATACAAGAAGGCACACGGTATAGATGTATGATGTATTTAATCCAGTTCACAAAGGCTAGAAGAGCTCTTCTTGGATAGTCCATCGTAACCATATTTGAGGACCAAGTTACCTGGCTAAGAGGCCCCGTCTGATGAAGAACCACTGCCTATCTATGCCATGATCAAAATTGGAATGAGATGATACTAAAGTATATTTACAAGTAAAGAAGCAAAGTTTGATGCAAGTTTTGTGATATCGCCTATGACAAGGACTGTGGCACAGAAGAGTTTGTCAGCAAGGCAGAAAGGAGACCAACAAGGAGTGCACTGTTGTAAGTGGTTGGTTCACCTTGAAGTGAGTTGTTTCGGATGTCATTATAGATCTCATTTCGGGAAGGGCCGCCTACTAGTGCTCCGACAGCTAAATTTGGGTTCGGATCTGTCGTGTAAAGCCAAATAAATCCATCGCTGCAACCTGTGGTGGCATCAAGAGGAATCGAAGATCCCCTGTGGTGTATGTGCTGCGGGTAGAAACTTTCATAACCAACAAGATAGCTCATCTTCATTGGATTATTTCCTAAAATGTAATCCGCCTGAGGCAATACCAAGTTAGCACTATCAGCGATGCATAAGACTGAGGAACGTTCTAATATAAAGTGCAAGCTGGATAAGTGCTTATGACATAAAATTCTTCAGAGAAATGTATGAAGCAAGAAGTTCAATCCTGTCGAAAATTTGTTGCAAAGAAGCACAGGCACTTTCTGTCCTAAAAAGGACATTTACTTCAAGAAAATCGACAGGTTGCAAAAACACCAGGTCTCAATGATCCCCTCCTCCTTATATAACATACAAACTAGCGCAAGGTTTTAATTTTCTGTGATTGCTATAGAGGGAAATTGCAGTCCACAGTTACCATGTTTGTAATTTCTGTAACATACTGCAACTGCACTGTTACTTGCCATTATCCTTTTTATCATCATAGCTTGTAGAAGGAACCAATATAATCATTGTGCTTTAATTTGCAACAGAAAAGTAGGAATTACAGGAGTAGTTGTAAAATCAAAGTAAACAGTTGCATACCTGGGAAATGGCAAATTTCCTAAGATCAGCAGGCTTGTAGTAATTTCCATCACAATAAAGAGTTGAAACCTGTGAGGCTTTCATGTAATCACCAAATAGGACAGCTAAGAATGCAGAGGCCACAGCATACTGCAAAGGATTCGATTCTAAGACCCATATCAGGCCACCTGCATTAACACAGTTTTCAGTTCACAATTCAAGGTCTCGCAATACATTCTAACAGAAGTGCGAGCGCTACGATGCATTAACCTGCCAAAGTTTCTAGTCAAGTACAAAATTCAAACGTGATAAGGATTGCAGGTAAAGCGGTAAAGGTATAAGGAAGATAGCCAGCTCAGGTTCTTTTTCCCATCAGGAACCTTCATCAGGAGAAAGAATCCAGACAATTAATGGCCTCTATCGATCAAAATGATGCCAGTTAAAAAAATACCATATCATAGGAGATTCTTTTTGCATTCACTGATTGCATTCTACAAATGATCGCAAATTTCCCAGATGCCAAACTCTAGGTTTCTGTACCTCATAGCAGGTCGTATCCTAATTCCTTCTATACCTAGTTATTGGCAAGCATAAACGAAATACATCACATAGGCAGCCTTCCTAATTAAGCAAGTGCTTTACTGTCCCATCCAAGTTTTATTTAACGATCTCTATTATTTCAATAGCCAGCTGGGAATTCTGCATGTACACTGCTGAAATGGTTCTGAATAAGCATAAAATTAGTAGAACATAATTACTTTCTGTTCTGCTAGAAGTGACTGTTGGTGAATCTGGAAGGAGCTGACACATGAAGTCCTTGGCTGTTTTCCAGTACCTCTGAAGGTACATATTTTCTTCAGATGGCATTCCTTCTTCCCCCAAGATGTCTAACCTGGCAAACAGAACCTGCTTCAAAGTCGATCGTGTATCAGCTGTTGGTTTTTCTGCTTTTGTCTTGAGCAATAAGTTTGGGAAAATATGGAAAAGCATCCCTGGTGTTACTATAAAGAGCACTTTTGGTTTTCATTCAACAGGTACAAACTTCAATTAAAGATATAAATCTCTAGCCAAAATGTACGTAAACCTGAACTCCAGCATGCTTGTCATCCCAACTGAACCAAGAAGGATTGTCCCAGTTAGCAAATTCAGATCCATGAAGATCGGTCGCAAACTTGAGGTACAACTGGTCTTTAGTTGCAAGATAAAGCCAGGTGGCAGCCCACAAGAGTTCATCCCCATAAGCTGTGGAGTTGTAATATTTCTGTCCTTGGGGGATGCTGACGCTGTAGGAACGTCGATATGTATCTGCAAATGAAAAAAGTTGCTGGGCATGCAAAATGAGCAAATCAGAGTAGGAAGAATCGATTTTCTTGAAAACAAGAGAAGCTGACGCCATAGCGGCTGCCGTTTCTGCTGCAACTTCTGTTCCAGGGAAAGATGCGTTAACTTGTGTGGCTGGCCTTGCTTCTGACATGGTTTCTGGTCTTACCCAACAATTGTGGTCTATTTCAGGATCACCCACCTTCAAAGAAAGAAATCATAGTTAATAGACTAATGATCACCTGACCTTGAAAATTTTTATTGAATCCTAAAAGAAGGGAAGCAACCTGGACATAAAGCACATTAGCAGAAGGATGGGCATTGATGAGAAAATCAGTGATCCACTTGAGTGAATCCTGAGCATACCCCAGTTGCTTCACTGCATTCATGTTGTGTCCATATTCAAGAATTGCCCAGGACAACACAGTTGCAGTGAAAGCCATAGGGAATCCAAACTTTACAAGATCCCCGGCATCATACATTCCTTTTGTCAAATCCAAGTTAACTTCACTGCCATCTTGTAGCCCTGAGTCCCCTCTCCAAGCAATCCTGTTGTTCACCAACTTTCCAGCTGCAACAACAAAACTTGGTTCCGTTACATCTCACATATATCCTAAGCCAGACAGACCAGCTAATAGGAATTACAATTGACGAGATTTTCTTGGTACATTGGAAAGCAAGCAACTTACATTTTTGAACATCGAAGAATTGCAAAGCAATTTCGAGAGCATCAGCGTATTTCTTATCAATTTCTCCATGGTGATGTCCTGGAGCTGGATCTTTTTTCTTCCAATGGCTCCAGTCTTTAAAAAGAGTAACTAAAGCTGCTACCACAACTAGAAATCCAATCCCGAACACTATCAACAACCAACCCCATCGCTTTGTTTTTCCATTTTCTTCCTCTTGACCTTTCATTCTCGATCTTATCTCTCAGAAACTAGAAATCCAAGCACCAGCACTGTCAACAACCTAGCAAGAAATGAACGTCCAACTTAGTAAACAAAGCCATTAAAACTTGCATGAGCATCAGCTTACTAGAACTGGAGCAAGGAAACTCGCAATTCTCAGTTATTATGTATCTGATCATTTTTAGACTGTATAAATTCAGCCCCTTTACGATAATAACTAACCAACTAACCGATACGGGTTTATCTCTTAAGGTTGCATGGAAATCCGGTGGATTCCTTCACCATATTATAAACGTTGGAGTTCATGATTTTTGAGGTCAATTCAGATTATTTACATTAAATCGACGGTCGAGATGTCAACCAAACCTTGTGCGGCTATCTTAGTAAGTCCATCCAAGAGCAGAGACAGTGCAGGGCCGGCTTGTTCTTAACGCTGGAAGAAGGCAGGAAGGAAAGAGATACTGCAGGGTTTTGTCGTCTTGAATGCAGCTGATTTACCGAATATTTTATTGTCTCTCCTATTAAACTCTTGTGGGCTAATGCAATGCAACTACTCCAAAGTAAGTCGCTTTGTTCGGAGATACTCTCAAAGTGAAATGTCTCATGTCCTGTGCCATTTTAGCTTTCTAGATGGTTATATTCTCAAGTAAAATGGCTGTTGTTCTGTACCATTTTAGCTTTCTAGATGGTTACCGTCGGAAAACAGGTGGAAGAACATTACTTATTCATTAGTATGGTTAGAAATTTTACGCAAAAAATGGACAATAATTAATTGAAATTTAACATTTTTTAATAATTTATTGTTAAGTTACGTAATTTGATTCGGATAAAGATAATAAAGTAGCCTAGTAAATGATATGGATTAATGGGCCGAAATTCAGGAAGAAAATGGACTCCGATTAATATAGACCAGACTCATATTGAGCATGTGATGGAGAGGCCCGATATAGATATTATATAAAGAAGATTAAGGTTTTATGTAATTGTAGCAAATCGTGAACGTAAAGATACTCTGACCCATTCAGAGGTTCACATATATAGAAAGCTACATAAAGGCTTTAACACGTCCTGACGAGTAAGTCCCGTAAAGGTGGTAGTGGATTCGCTCTCGTTTCGATTTCCGAAAGCTTATTTGAAATTATGGAATTGAAATCAGATATTTTCCGCATTTCTTCGTTTATTTACGTTTCACGTTTGATCATGGACACATACTAAGGCTTATAATACGTGTTACACGTAGTATCAGAGCTATTACATGATTAGGTGGTTAAAAACAAAGTTATTTCAGTTTTTTCCATAAGGTTTTCAGAGAATAAAGTTTCGTTTTTTTTTTCAATTTTTTCTTACTTATTGTTGCATGAAAGTGATATACATGTGTTTAATCTTGAAAAACAGGTCAAAAACGAGCCTTGGAGCTTGAAAAACTCACCTCGACAATCGGAGGCGACGGAGACCATTAGACCCATATGGTACACGCGCCCGATGCGTGCACATTGCACGCGAATGGTAGACTAGGTTGGCACATGCAGCGCACGCACCATATAGATGCTCGACACGTGTCGTGTGTGTGATGCACGAGCCACTATCGATGGGCGCATTTGGTGCTTGGCGCATGCACTTTTTTCCTGATTTACTATAGCATTGACGCCATTATGGCACGCCTCGTCCTTATCTACGTGCAACTGACGTCATAGGGTACCTTTACAAGAATTTCAAAATTTTTGAGTTTTTTTCCTAATTTACTATAGTGTTGATGTCATTTTGGGTTGGTTTTTGGGTCGGAAAAATTTATAAAGTGAGTTTTTTAATTTTTCTAGATTTATTGCATAAGTAATAAATTAAAGTTTAACTTTAGAAAAAGAAGGCATTCTGTAGTCAATTTTGAGTGAATTTTCATACTTTGGACTTCGTATAAGGAAGAAACTTAAGGTTTTCGTGTCTCAGGTCATATGTTTAGTGTTCCGAATAGTATGATAGTCACTCATATTGAGATTTTTTGCTATAAAAGTCTCAAATAAAGTTTACTGACAATGTTTTCAACACTAGCATATGATAATTAAAGTGTGCATCCGTTTTTGCATTTATTGATAGAACATTGTCACATACTGTATGCCCATAAAGAATGTGAGGATAGCATAAAGATGTATCCCTTATATTTGTAGACTTTTTGGGTACTGATAAGAATGTAGTCACAACAGTAGCCTTTCGAGTCAGTATTTTAAATTGTTCCACTTACATATGAGGGGATGTCTCTGGTCTCATGCTTGGTTATTCTGCCCATAGGTGTTAGCCTTACATAAGATTTTGAGATGTGCATAAAGACATTAGATGGATGAAAGTTGTTGCGTAAATAATCTATTCTCTTAAAGGTAGTAGTGTAATTAGAGTACTATGATCACTTTTATGTGGAAGTCTAATTGCATATATTATGTATTAAACCCAAAGGTGTTTCATAATTTATGTGATCAGATTCTCGGTACAAATACTATTTAATGGCTTTGAGTATCGTTGTTATCATACATTTATGTTTATCTTTGCATTTTTATTTTACAGTCACCTTTTCGGTCAATAATCACAATGTTACTATTGAAACCCTTATTGGTTTCAATTCGAAGAAGTGGATAGAGGATATATTGAGTGCTACGGAGATTGCTAAAATTGATATGGTCGTACGTATGGATAGGCCATCTCCACCAACATCCAGAAGCTCAAGAGCTCATAAAGTAGCCTATGCAACTTGGGATCGGTCGAACATGTTATGTTGTATGACCATTAAGAGATCCATACCTAACCATCTGCTAAGTGGACTTCTAGACACATATATAATGAAGGAGTTTTTTGATAATTTCTCCCAAAGGTACACGGTCTCATCTAATAATGAGATAAGTTCCTTGATGAAAGAATTATTCTCTATGAGGTATACTGGAGAAAAGGGAGTGATGGAGTATATATCAAGAATGATCCATCTTCACAGTAGACTGAAGATACTGAATAATCCTCTTCTTAATGTTTGCATGGTTCGCCAGGCTCTGAGTACACTTCCTCCATAGTTTAGTAATTTGGTGACGACATATTACTCGCTAGATGAGGAATGAGACTTCAATGCTTTGATTGCCCATTGTGTTGTTAATGAGGAGAAACTTAATATTGTTGTTCCTAAAACCCTCGAAGCAACTAAATGCAAGGCAAAGGTGAAGTACGTTAAGGCCAAAAGTAGAAGGTCCAATTCTTCTCCACATGTTGATGCTGGTCAATCCAGTGCTGGTAAAGGTCTTGCGGACATAAAGAGCAATATAAGGCCTAGAAGGAAAGACAGGAACCATGAGGTTACTCCTTGGCTTATCAATTTCTGAATCCAATTGTGCTATAGCCACATCCAGCTTTTGGTGGTTAAATGGTGGAGCATTTAATTAAGTTTCCTTCACAATGCAGAGATTCATATTTAGGATAAAGCCAACTAAAAAGGACGAGAAAACTGATGGTTGACAACAATGAAGAAGGGGGTTTAATATCTATAGGACATGTATGTTTTGAACCTTGACGCAAGGTTCATTTTGGTTTTACAAGACATATTTCATATTTGATCTTTGTATCAATTGTGGACTAAGAAGGTTATAGTTTTGTATTTAATGCTTCTATTGTATAGTTGTTGTTTAATACAAAACATATTCGTATAACTTTCTTGTTATATGTTTTATATAGAATGTGCCTTACCCTAAATTAAATATATGCTTCTTCGCATCTTGCCGAACATGTTATAAAGGATAACCCTGATAAAGGATAAGTCATACATGTTGTGGCATAAAAGTTTAAGTCATATTTCCAAAGCTAAGGCTGAGATTGATTAAGGAAAACATTCTCTTAATTTTAGATTATGATGATATGGAAACATGTCTTGATTGTTGCAGGGGTAAGTTTACTAAAATAAGGAAATAGGAGGTCAACTCGTACTTCTAACTTGTTGGATTTGATACATACAACTATCAGTTAACCTTATACAGTTGCATTATGCAATTTTAGTTAACACTACAAGAGTTAAGACATTTAGTGACAATTTTTTTTGTGACAAACTATTG
Organism: Erythroxylum mucronatum; assembly: GCA_027563825.1. Classification (NCBI taxonomy): domain Eukaryota; kingdom Viridiplantae; phylum Streptophyta; class Magnoliopsida; order Malpighiales; family Erythroxylaceae; genus Erythroxylum; species Erythroxylum mucronatum. Next base: position 19,472,913 of record JAOSBP010000204.1, read on the forward strand.
TTTCGTCACAAATATGAGGTTTTTTGTGACAAGACAATTGATTGACACTATTGTTTAGACTAACTGTGATGATTTATTTTTTTGTCACTAATACAATAGTAATTGTGATAATTTAGTATCTTTCACAATTAAGTTGTCACTATTAATATATTAATAGTGACAACTTTTCTTTTATCACTAAGTTTTGTCATTAAAAGTCTATGCAATTTGGAGCCAAAATAATTTTGGCGGGAATAAATTATAATTGTGACAAAACATATGTTAGTAACTAATATTTTTATTTGTTGTGACAAAACATAGTTTGGTCACTAATATTTTTTTTCTTTTTGTTACAAAATGGTTAATCGTCACATAATATTTTACTTATTGTGATAAAAAATTTTGTCAATAAATATTTAATTAATTAGTGTCTACTTTATATTGTCACAATAACCGAACTATAACTATGGTCACAACTATTCATAATTTAGTGACAATGTTTTTGTGACTAACTATTTTTGTCATCACAAATACGATATTTTTTAGTGCCATGTCACTAATACAATGACAATTGTAGCAATTTAGTATCTTTCACAATTAAATTGTCACTATTAATATATTAATAGTGTTATATTTTATTTTATCACTAAGTTTTGTCACCAAAAACTTATGAAATTTGGCGCCAAAATAATTTTGTCGGGAATTAATTGTAATTGTGACAAAACATATGGTGGTAACTAATATTTTCTATTTGTTGTAACGAAACTTAGTTTGATCACTAATATTTTTTTTCTTGTTATGACGAAACAGTTTATCGTCATACAATATTTTACTTGTTGTGACGAAAACTTTTGTCAATAAATATTCAATTAATTAGTGTTTATTTAATATTTTCATAATCACCAAACTATAATTATGGTCACTACTATTTGTAATTTAGTGACAATTTTTTGTGCCTAAGTATTATTTCGTCACAGGTATGAGGTTTGTTACGACAAAACAATTAATTGATACTATTGTTTGGATTAACTGTGATGATTTATTTTTGTGTCAGTAATAAAATGAAAATTGTGACAATTTAGTACCTTCACAATTAAATTTTCACTATTATATTAATAGTGACAATTTAGACTATTAATATATTAATATTGTCAAAATTTCTTTTACCACTAAGTTTTGTTATTAAAAGCTTACATACTTGTTACGACGAAAACTTTTGTTAATAAGAATTTAATTAGTTAGTGTCTACTTTCCTTTTTCATGAAAGAAAATAATAAAAAAGAAAGGGAGAGAGGTTGCTAAATTGTGAGATCACAAGTTTTAATTTTAGAGTAGTTAGGTTGTAAGGTTATGATTGTTTGAGTTGGTTAGAAGTGATTTTGTAATTTGTGTGAGTGTTTTTTAAAAAGTTCTTTTTATTTTTGGCAGACTAAATTAAGTAGACGTAAATGTTAATTATTATTTTAAATATAAAGAAGGAAGAAGATTAAATCATATGAATGTGTGTATTTATTATAAGGTATTGCATTTTCATACGCTTAATAACAAATGACTAGCTAAATAAACAATGAGAATGATTATTGTGAGATTTAATTATTAAGGTAATGGAGTCAATTAAAGGTCTTAAGTCTATTATGAATAGCAAGTTAGATGATGAAGTTATGGGGGAGGGATAGAATGGCATTTCTCTCATATGACAATGTATTTCTTATTCAAATGTGGAGTTAGTAATACTAAAATAGCAAATGAAATCACCTGTATCACCTGTGTTGTTCCAATTTTGTTCCAGCTCTTCTCATCCACACATTTATATATGTCCCTTAAAATGAGCGTTTCACTCTACCTAATTTTTTGTAATAAAAAATCTAATTTATAATATAATTTTAAAAATAATTAAAATCTCTTATTTTAAGTATCTTTTACTTCCTCCGGAAATAAAGACAAGTTCTTTGGTTAGTAAATGGAACACTCTCCATCTAAGCAACTTAAACCCGTGTGATATATTCACTATTAAACTTTCACTATTAACCAGAGACGAGGGAGATTGTAAACATGAACGAGAAGGCCAACATTTCTAAAGTGCTTAATGCCAAGCACCGAAAGGGGGCGGAATATCTGGAGTTGCAGCAACGCGTGCTCTTCTTTTTCTTCCGTTCTTAGAGATCTTCTTCTACCAATCTTTAGTTTTTCTCAAGTTTCTTCTCAAGGTGGTGCCTTGGTCATCCGTCACACCTGCGGCGGTAACATCGTCGTTTTCGTGTAGTTCTTCTACGAGCAATGAGGGTTCCCTGTTGGAATCGATGAAACCGTTGTGTCGGAGTTCCACAGATCTTCACTTTTTTACCCATGTATATTACTAAACTGCTTTTATTTTTTTCTACTTCAACGTGTCATATTTCACGGGGGAGGGACACGGCGAGGAGTGTTGGACCCCGAACTTTTGATGAAAATTAGAACTAGTAAAATGAATTTAAATGAGAAAGAAATTGGTGAGAAAATTAGGAATTTATATGAATGTAAGGAAATTTGATAAAATTAGGAAAAATTTATGAGAAAAGAATTGATTTAATTTTGAGGACTTTGATATTTAAGTGAACTATATGGATTATGAGAAGAAAGTGGATGAGTTGATTGAAATGAAGTTAAATAGCAAGAATTAAAAAGAAAAAGTGTG
>JAOSBP010000204.1:19495940-19498440 GCA_027563825.1 Erythroxylum mucronatum
GTGCTTTATTTTATGAATTATATATGTAATTTTCATACTTATTTAATGAATTATTATTTTATATTTTCAGTGGGCCTAAAGGAATTTTTTAAAAACTATTTTCTTATGCATTTAGCTAAGTTATTATTTTATCTCATTGGCCAAAGTCGAGACCCAAAAAAATTATTATTTAATCAAGATTATTAATTTATCGAATATTCACTTATCATAGTTTTACTGGATAGTCTTTTACTAGCAGTGAAAAAGAAAGGGGAAAAACCAATTCCATGTACTTCACAAGAGACTCGATCAAAATCCAGTCAGATAACCAAAAGAAGCGAAAATACACTTTTTGTTTCTACCTTTTGGGAGTAAGTTACGAAAGCAAGTGACTGAAAAGGGTAGCAAGAAGTTGATTGTTTGAATGCATCAAATAAAAAATACATTAAACAGATAAAATATCCTTTTTATAAGTAAAATTAATTAATAACGAAGTCACTATTAGTAAATAATATTAATACCATGATATCCTAATCGATCACATAATAATAATATAGTTAGTTACACTTACTGGTAACAATCTACAAGGTACAAAGGTTTTATTCAACTTTCTTCCTCCTGATCCTTTCGGAAATATAAAGGCCGTTGCTCATAACTCCGTATATAAAGCCATATGCCCCAAAACAAGGCTGATAGGCTAATTTGAAAGAAGATGACAACCTGTCTTGACATTGACGTTCAAGAAATGTATTATCTCTATCCAAAAGCATGGCACGCTCAATTAACTTCAAAGACCTTGAGGCTTTGTGGGAACATTTGATTATTAGAAAATGATCCATCCCTCTCTATAACATCATTTCATTTTGTCATCTTACCACAGTCAATAGACATCACACCTAACTTCACTCACCCATACCATAACTTGAAGAAAAAGTAGAATGTTAATTAAACTTTTCTAATGTACTAATTTTTTTTAGAGAACAAGACACTCTTTTAAATAAAACTATACCTGAAACTCGGAGTAGTAGATAAAAAATTCCTCCAAGAAAAATATTTAACTTTGAAGACATCGTAAACGAGAGTGTTGGTATCGGTCAAATGTATTAATTATAACCAGAAATTTAATGCAACAATATCAACGTATTTTATAAAATAATCATAATGATAATAAGAAATGCAAGGCAGAGGAGAGGCTATATTATTATAATTATATTATTCCCCATTAATTGATTATTATTATTATTAGTATTAGGTAAAGCAACGGGGAAAAGAGAAAGGGAAAGGGAAAGGGAAAGGAAGGGAAGTAATGGGAAAAGAGAAAGACATTGAATAGCTTCTCTCTTTTCCGTTCTTCTTTTCTCTTCTTGCTTTTGTTTCATTCCTTCGTAGAACGATTGTTTTCGACTCTAGATAAGAAGATAAAGGTTACCCATTTGCCAATTCTTCAAGCTCTTGACGAATCAGGGATCAAGGTGGTGTCTTTTCTTTTTTGTTTTTCGACTCTGTAATGGTCTTGCCTCTTTAAAATTTTCTTTTTCCTTGTGTTTAGTTCGTTTATGTTTTTGGGTTAATTCTGTTGATCTCCTATTGTTTTGGGGATTATGGCTGGGTTTGATTAAGAGAAAATTGTGTTTTGGGGCCTTTTGATGAGTGAAGTTAAACCCCAAAATTAGGGTTTGCTCTTGTACGTTGTGTTGTGTATGATGAATTTATCGAGCTTTCTATATCTCCATCAGGGTGGCTTTCCTTTTTGTTCTTTAATTACACTCTTGATGTCGAAAGCTCGGAACTTGTAACTAAAAATAGCTTTCTGTGGGGAGTTAAAGGGTTTGTTCTTCTAGTTGACTAGATCATTTGATTTAATTCAGTTATGTGAGTAGAGCAACTTCGTCCTTTTGAGTCTTCTTCTTCCTCGTATTGTCGAAGATGATCTGAGAACGGGAACAAGTGTTTCAGCACTCAATTAAGGAAATATGCACCCTATAAATGAACAAAATGTTGGAGACGGATAGTTCAATGGAGCTTATATTGTGGCGTGAACATGAGAAGTTTTGGAATACAGGGGTGGTTGCGTAGGTGGACAATCAGACAACTGAAGCTAGGCAATGCCGTTATCAGTCTATTTTGCAATTAATGTAAAGCGATAATGTAAAATAGCGCATTAGATTAAACCCAACTGTGAGTATTGATCAAAGTGGAATTTGGGAATGCTTGTCCGCGCCTTATCTTACTTGTTATGAATTGTTGAAGTATTAATCTTGACTTGGTGCCACTTATAGTAATTATTTTAGTTTGTGACTCTTGGTACATAAGTTTACCTTATATTCTCTTCCTTTGTGTACTGTGGGATGTTAATGGCAGAGTTTAAAGGCTAAGATTATGTTTGTCTTTGTAGCTCAGGAAAGTACATGGCAGCAAGAGAAGATACAGATTTTTCTAGTTTGAAATCTCAGCTAGGCGAAACTAATGATGCCTGGAACAAAGAGATGGAACGACGGCAAACCCAAGTTGATGTTTTGCA
>JAOSBP010000204.1:19503440-19514018 GCA_027563825.1 Erythroxylum mucronatum
ATGAAAAGGTAAGTGTAGAGCATATTTGTCTATCTTTATGACTGTGGCTACATTATTTAAGAATCAAGATTTCAAGAGAGGGGGAACTCAGAAGGAAGTCATAGGATACAAAACACACATCATTTTTATTGACTTTTCAAATGATCTATAAGTGAAAAGAAACCTTGCTTTTATAAACAAAGTAAGGGAAATAAGGATAAACAACTTTTACAAAGATTCTCAAAGAGTACAATAATTTAAACTAAATGACAAATGTACATAATAATAGTAAGAATTATTAGAAACATTGGGTGCCGATAATATTCTTAAAAGATAAGAAGGAATATATCAACAGGGAGGTGCAGAAAGAGATCGGGGTCCATCATTGTCATTAGAGTCAGACATTTTGTCATCTATTTTTTTTCCAGCTCTTTAAGGAAATAGGCTATTTCCTTTTTAGACCAAACTAGAGGCTATGGATCTTAGGCATCTTGGAAATGCTCAGGGAGTGTGGGATTAAGTAGTTTAAGCTTTATAGCTGTGGAACTTTGTCCAATTTCAAAATGTTGCTGGGGTTCAAAGCTAGGTGGACATAGTGGTTTTCCTGCCATGATGTTAAATCCCATATAAGCTAATTGGCCAACAGAGGATCAATATCTAGCAGTTGGAGAAATAGGTTCCTGAAGAGCAAAGTCACTTAGGTATGGTCTTAGAGATGGACACTTAGTTGGCTTGGTAGTTTTAAGATGATGATTTAGGTGATCTAAGAAATGGTATAGGTCATATAGCAAGTCTTTTTTTTATGTTTTTTTTCCAATCAATGGAAGTTCGCCAAAGTTGGAAATGATTAATGGTGCAAATATATCTAGTCACAGTTAAGTTGTATGGGCGATGGATGATGAAGATGGATTGAGATTTTGATCAAACAAAGGAATATTGCATAGCTGATATTTGTTGAGGATATGAGCAAGCTGAATGTGCCCTTTAGGTAAATATTGGAACCATTCAAGGAATGTTCATAGGAGAGAACTAGCATTGTTTAGATTGGTAAGATGTTTGTATATATGCAAAGGAGATAGGGAAATTGCGCATGCATACTGGGCAGATAAACCCATAGGTGCCATAGTGTTGGCTCAAAAAGGGAGTTATAAAGTTGGTAGAGGATTCTGTAAGATGTTATTGTATCAAAGTGATGGGGGTATGAGAACTGTGTAAGGTTCTCAGGACAGTGTTTTAAAACTTCATACCTTATTGCTTTATATGGAGGAGGCACTTAGTTTAGCTCAAACACATTGCGTATATCTGTGTAGGCACCAAAGTTGACTTAAAATTTAATCCATTTGGGTAGGATTTGTAATGGAGATGCTTTGCAATAGACATCCATTCCAATTAGGATATCTAGATGACTACTAAGAACTTTACTCTATACAACACAATCAAGGAAGAATCTTATACTTATTTTCCTTTTGGTGATAAGATTAATTTTGAAAGAATTTCCATCAGTGGCAATGAAATATTAGTCATGGGATATTCAGGCTTTAGGAGGTAAGATATTGGGCTTCATAATACTTCGATTGGATCTAATATTCATATATCCAATAACCTTGATTGGCTTGTCATATTTATCATGTTGCAATAATTGGATATAAACATAAGGACGAGGAATAGTAATAGGCTTTGAGTCTACCTTAAAACATGTTTGCGGTAACATATATAGCAGTGCATCCTCAGTGTCTTCATCAAATAGCTAATCAAAGGATGTAAACTCATCATTAGAAGAGTTGATTGAAAAAGTAAACTTTATTTCTTCATCTTCACTAGATTGTTTTTCAATGAAGTCTTCAATATTACCATTGTCATGAATAGGCACTATAACTTCAATAGACTCAAAAAATTTCAAATCTCTTTTAGTTTTGTTAGGATATTGACGAGCATAATGTCTTAGTTTGTCATAAATAAAACATCTATCAGCCTTTTTTGCTTATGGAGTTCGTCTTTTAAAGAATAAGACAAATCGACGTTGTTTTCTCCCTTTGAATGGCTTATGATAACTCTTAGTGTGGGACTTGGGAAACTATTTGTAAGAGAATGTCTTGTGATGATACTTCTTTTTTGAATGGAATATACAGTCATTTTTCTCCTTACACTTGATCTTCAGATAAGGCTTTTACAAGCCTTTTTTAATATAAGACCACTTTTGATCTTATTCTTGAAAAACATTTATTGGTCACAAAGTCTATTAAGAGAAGCTAAGTAACCTGGTAGTTTTCTCTAAGAGATATTTCTCTCATATCTCTTTATAAAGTTGCCATAGTTCTCTGGAGTTCAGGTTGTAATTCCTCTAGAAGAGATGAGATAAATGTATAATAGAGATTGATATCATTAAAACCATTAAACAGATAATATCTTTCCGTCATACGTTGAAAATGTTTCTGTAATCTCTTGTATCTAATGAGCAACACTTCATTTCAAAGTAGTCTTGCTTAATCTATTTGTTAATAAGTTGGAAATCTCCATTGAATTCTTTGTGGATGATTCCAAGTAGAATTCCTGTAGAGGTGACTTGAATATATTGGAGTCTATGATAGTCATCTAAAATTTGCCACCATTCTCGTAAAGTACCAATAAAATAAGAAGTAAACTCAAACAAAATATCCTATAAGGGAATATTTGGGCTAGTCATCTGTAAATCAATCCAAGCTCTAAATTCATGGAGTCGCTCTCTCTATTTTTTGGGTTAAAGATCGTCAAAAGTAACTAGGGTCCTAAAGTAGGCCTGATTGGTGATACTTGTGCTAACGGCGGTGAGGATTTAAATGGTTCAGTTATTGTAGATTCAACTTCACTGATATTTGGTTCAACTTCAATCATTATGATCTGAGCTAAATGAGATAAATCAACAAATTACTTAGAATCTTCTGAAGATTATTCAGACGTTTCAAAGGATTATTTAGATAAGTTAAAATGTTCAAGTGTATATGATCCAAATTTTTCTGAAGTAGATGTTGGTGCAAGAGTTTCAGTAAACTCTTTTTAATGAGCTTTATCTTTTCCAATGGATGGAGAACGTTGGATTTTTGGTGGTAAAGAAGGTGGGGTTTTAATCTACAAAGGTTTTGTCTATGGATTAACAAGTTTAGTATGTGAGGGTGATGGATCATGAGGTTTGTCAGTTTTGGGCTTCGTGGGTTTGGTGGTAGGATGAAGATGCTACCTAATTAATAATCAACAGCTTTAGGATAGGATGGGGATGAATAGATGGGTTAGACAAGTGGGAAAGTTATAGGAGAAGCTCCATAAACAATCTTAGACTGTTTTGTTTGCATAACTACTTTCATTCTTTTAAGCACTTCTTTCACCTTCTGAAGTTATTATTCTTTGTTTGTGAAATCAAGGGGAAAATATTGTAATTCGATATATCTTCTAAGATTTACATCAATTTGAGCCATCTAAGCTTTCAAGGATACGTATAGTTTTTGGATAGGTGAAGAAAATGTTCCTACTCTTTATTGAGTAGTATGAGTATGTTGATTAAGCTCATCAAGTTTAGTATCAATTTGGCGTAGAACTTTGTTTTGGGCCACTGCATTATCAATGTGCCAGTTGAGTACTTCATCTAAAGGATTGGATACAAGGGTACCATGAGGGGTGATTCTAGTAGAAAGAATATAAAGGTTGGAGATAACCTATTAGTATCATTGGTACGTCCTGTCAAGGGAGGAAATTCATCCTTATACTATCTCATCTTTATGCAAGGAATTGGTGATGAAGTAGTAACTGGAATGAGAGAGATAACAGGCAGAGGTTTTTTTGAGAATTGATTCTTTAAAGAATAGATGTTTCTTTCCAACATCTTTTAGTAGCTATTAAAGAGTCTTAAGTCTAGGTTGTGGTTTTTAGGCCAAACATAAGGTCTTGCATCTGAATCATAGTCGTTATGTTCAGAATGAAGGTCTTAAGAAGGTTGACAATAATGGATTTCTCTGGGTTGTTGCCTTCTTTTATTTCAAGATTTTTTCTTCCTTATTCGAATATAAACTACATCTTCACTGTCTCTCTCATCATAGTCAAGTGTTGGACATATTCACAATCTAACTCTCACATGGATGGATCTACATCAAATATGAAACGTACACGATGATAATTGATGTACATAGGTTGTCCATCAGGTTTAACATAATGAATTAAAGGTCCATCTTTTCTTTCTTTTTGTGACATCACTGGTTGAAGCATTAAAATACTTCCAGATGTGCCTGAGGATCCAGGTTGGTATTCATTAGGCCTAACGTAGATGGATTTAACAGAGCCATCTCTTAGTGTCTTGAGAATATGAGGAGTAGTTGTGTGAAAAGAATGCCAGTGATGAGCATGAAACACCTTATGATAGTTAGTGATCCATTTTGCTGGCACTAGCTTTGCAAGCTATATCAATGGAAATTATTTCAAAATTTGAATGATAGTAGTTTGATTATAAGCTCAATTTGTTGGCATATATAGAGCATCAAATGTAGAATTTGAAAAATTAAGATCTACAACATGGTTTTGTAAGTGATAAATCTTTTAGTGGTGCAAAATATTCGTGATCGTTGTAGGGTCTTGTTATACTTAAGGGATCTAGATTTGGATTTGAAGTCTTTCAGATAAGTAGGATCATCCAATCTAATATTGAAATCAGGGGCTATGGTGAGAATGACACTTTTATTATTGAGAGTTGTCAAAAAAGTACCAATTAGGGCATTTTGGTAAACCGCGTAGGCAATGTCAAGAAGAGAGATCTTAGCAGTGGCTAGGTTCCTTTTCATCCATGGAGAGTAATAACAAGTTTGATGGCTCCAATATGGAGATGGGTATGATTTTGATCCCTCCAAAGAAAGCTGAGTTCTTTTGGAATCTCCAATTTGACATATTGTTCTGTTGTGCCTAAATCATTATCTGAGAAGATAATTTTTAAAAAATAATAGTTTCTAAGTTCTATAGAAAAAAATAACAAAATAAAGCTATTAAGAATCCTTTTTTAGTGTTTGAAGTGTTACAAAATTATTAATCCTAAAAAAACATCACCAAAGGCCAAAAAGTTGAGAAAGATTTTGAGAATTCTAGTCGTTAATAATCTCAAGCACTAACCTTTTTACATTTTCACATTAAATAAGAAACCAAACTACCAGTGTCATAATAGTGATCCTAAAACCCTGTAGTACTAGAGGATCGCAATACCTCTTCTCATTATAAGTGAACTAAAATTTATCTAATTAGCGATCCTCAAGTGCACCAGACTTGGGCACACGATTATGGGTCAGTGGTGAGACTAAAGAGCATGAAAATGAGACAAACTTCCTAGGTTAGTGACAAGAAGACTTTTAAGTATTACCATTTTGTGATTTTGGGTTTGATTCTGATGGAGAAACCGTACAACCAATTTTCCTTTTTAAATGTTTATGGGTCTTTTATTGGTTGGTTTTGGGTGGAGGCAGGTTTTTTGGTGGGTAGTAACTGCAATTCTTGGTTTGACGTCATAGTGTTAAATCTTTTTGTCATTCTGGTAACAAGTTTATTGTTTAGGTCTGTAACAGGAGAGTTAAAGATGTAGAAGTAAGCCTTCCTATTGTGCATGGATCAATCACGTACTTCCTTGATAGGAAGGCTATTGATTGAGTGGTTTCTCCAAAATTTGTTCACTTTGTATTGAATATCACCATTTTTGCACGCTTTAAGTAGTTTTTGTTGTTGTTAATTAGGGTTCTGACTCATAAGTGGACGACGTATGTTCATGGAGAAAGAAATGAGGACCTTAGAGTGGTGATAGAAAGAGTTGTCTTCGAATTGCATCTCATTTTTAAGAACCCCATCACAGTGGTCACTTCACCTCTTTTTGAGTTATCAGATTGTGGTTGTGGTGAATTTGACATTGGCATCACTATTTTCTTCTGCGAAGATGTTTGTGATAAGCAGCTGGACTTTTTAGTGGTTCACAATGTGCTTTTGATTTACTTTAAGGAGGGAGATTCATTAGTTATTGATTTTGATTGAAATATTAAAGACACCACAAATTGATTTTATATCTTGAAGATGAAACTATTCCTTAGTTTGTCTTTGTGCATCCATGTGAAAACTTTTTACCTCGTGTGTAGAATCATCCTGCTGTACTTGTGCCACAAATGTCAGCTACCTATTCCTGGTATAATTCATCCCTGTAGAGCATACCCTGTTAAGATTGTGGATAGGTTCTTATAATATCATGACTCTTACAAGAAATTCATTAGAATTAGTAAAAGTTTTAGACAAATATAAGATTCATGTAGTGTGCATCTAAGAGACAAAGTGGACAAGAGCTAAAGCAAAAGAGATCAATAGGTTCAAACTTTGGTATTTAAGGGGTTCGAGACAACATAATAGTACTGTAGGTATCCTAGTTGTCAAAAAACTCATATATCATGTTGTAAAGGTAAAGAGGACTAATGATGGGAATTTTTCTTTTAAGATAATGTAAAAGATGTTGTTTTCGATATGGTGAGCGCATATGCACCCTAGGTAGGATTTGAGGAACAAATTAAGGTTCAATTATGAGAAAAGTTAAATGAGGTGATTCAACGAATTACACCTAATGAAAAAGTTATTTCAGGAGGAGATTTTAATATTCATATAGGGACAACCTCAGATGGACACTCATAGGCTCATAAAGGTTTCAAATATGGAGATAAAAATGAAACTAGGATTGCTTTGTTAGATCTTATGTTAACGTTTGATTTGGTGGTAGCCAACTCTTTTTTCCAAAAAGAAAAAGGAGCACCATCTCACTTTTAGGAACAAAACCAAGAAGAATCAAATTTACTACTTACTCATACTATAAGCAATCAACCAAGTCACAAGGATTGTAAGATGATACCTAATGCATGCTTGTTAACTCAGCACAATTGCTAGTTATGGATCTTATAATTAAGGAATGTAGAAATAAAAAAGTGTTTAAAGGTGTACTAGAGTTAGATGATATAATCTAAATGGGGATACAACAAAACAACTTAGAGATAGAGTAATATATAGAGAAGAATGGAAACTAGAAGGAGATGTTAACTAATTGTAGAAGAGAGTAGCAATTCTTTTAAGGAATGTAGCCAAAGAGATTTTAGGAATTTCTAAAGAGCCTAAGGGTAGTAAGATAGAGTCTTGTTAGTGAAATGAAGATTTCAAAGAAAAGGTTGAGATCAAGAAGGTTGCCAACAAAGCTCTAATGGATAGTATTACATAAGTAAAGAGGGTAGTTAAAAGAGAAAGTTACAACTTAGCAAAGAAAGAGACAAAAAAGATAGTCTCAGAAACCAAAAGCAAAGCTTATGAGAAATTATATCAATGATTAGAAACTGAAGAGGCAGAAAGGGATATATTTAAGTTAGTAAGAGCTAAGGAATAGAAATTGAGAGATTTGGATCAATTTCATTGTATAAATGATGAAGCAAGACGGATGCTCATGAATGAAAAGGATATTAAAAAAAACTGATAGAGATACTTCTATAATCTTTTTAATGAATACAAAGACGATAACATCTCCATGGGGGATCTTAACACGTCTGAGAAATATTGTAACTTCCTTACTGTTGGAAGATCATAAAAGAAGAAATTAAAGGGGCATTGAAGGAGATGAAGATTGAAAAGGCATTATAACTACAGAGGTGTAGAAGAGCCTAGAAGAAGAAAGTCTTACTTGGTTAATCAAGCTTTTTAATGTTATGTTTAAGTCTGCCAAAATGACAAACAAATGGAGAGTAGTACACTAATTCCTCTATATAAGAACAAAGGAGACATCTAAAATTGTAACAATTATAAATGCATTAAACTACTCAGGCAAATCATGGAGTTATGGGAAAGGGTGATTGAGAAGAGAGTGAGAAAGGATACATCTATATCTGAGAACATATTTGGTTTCATGTCGAAAAGGTCTATGATAGAAGTTATACATCTCCTTAGAAAGATTAATGCAATATTACATGGAAAGATAGTGAAACTTACATATAATTTTTTATTGACTTAGAGAAGGCTTGTGATGGGTCAAGTGGAGTTGTTTAGAAATTAAGGGAGTTTTTATGACCTATATATGAGTTATTAGGGATATGTATGAAGTTATAAAGAATAGAGTAAGGATAACAGGAAAAGATACAAAGAAATTTTCTATTAATAAAGGGCTACACAAAGGATCCTCATTGAGCTCCTTCCCGTTTGCAGTTATGATGGATGAGCTCATAAAAAATATCTAAGGGGATGTGTCGTGGTGTATGTCATTTGCTGATAACAATGTTTTAATGGGTGAAGAAATGGTCTTAACAAAACTAATGATGCGCCTTTCTTAATTATTATCTACTTGAAAATCAACTCCTAGAATTGATTATTGATCTATCTAACAACACCTTATAGTTTGAATCAATTGCTTTCTAGATGGATATTTTCAGTATCATAAATTTATACATCTTCCTGATGCCAATATGAAATGTTATAGGTGCAAGCACATATAGTTAACCTGAGAAGACAGTTCAATATACTGAGGGACTACATCAATCCATGAAAGCAGCCTGTGCTTTATGAATGTTAATGGTCATAGTAGATGAATATAATCCTGGAGGCATCAGTTCTGGGATTGAGGGGTAAAAATAAGTAGCATAGACCCCTTTTATGGAATCTTTAAAATTTGTTTTTATTTGAGTAAAGAGATAGGTAACAGAGAGAAATCATTTTATCCATTCTGGTTATGTAACACATTTTTAACAGAAAATATTAGAATATAATATGCCTCTTGCAATCTATCATCGTGCCATTACATCTGCAATAAAAATTAGAAAATTTTGCATTATTGATATCTCATCAATCATAGAAAGAATGTATGAGGGGGATATGTTTACAGCCGCATTTTTGCTGGAACATTTTGTTTGACAAACCTTTGTGTCCTTTCAGCTCTCTTGATCGGAAGCACTCTAGTGTAGGGATGGTATTGTGTTAGGATTGAATTGTTTAGGCTTTAGATTGGATGTAGACTTGAAAAACCAGTTTGATCTAGCCTGAACTACTTCTCATTGACTAAGATAATATCATTTTGACAATAACTGATCAAATCATATTTTTCTGATTAATGAGTTGAAGAATTTATTAATAAAAAAATTATTTTGATCCAATTCAATCGAACTCTAAACTTAACTAATTTTGCTAAGAAAAATTAATAAGTAAAAAGTGAATTTTGATCTTTGAAATTGTAACGCCCCATATTAGGAGTTAGGATATTAAGAAAATTCAGTACATTTTATGCTTTGCATATTTGAATATTTGCTTATTTGTGCATAAGCATTTTGGACACATACAATAATTGTACATGCATTCATGACATTTTCTGGGTAAATTGGTTTATAAATGAAAATTATGGATTTAATTGGAGTGTATTAATTATGATTTGGAAATTTTGGTATATTTTGGATATTTTGAAATTTTTGGTAAATTATTTTTTAGCTAAAAAATTATTTAGAGAGTCATATTATTATTTCGAAATTTTTGGTAAATTTTAAAAATTTTCGAAAAATTTGGGATATTTTGGACCAATTATATAGTGACACGTGGCGATTTTATATATTTGACAAATGGCTAAATTGTATTGTGAAATGTGGCAGCCTTGCATGTCGACACTTGGCCCACATGCAAGGAACACACATGGTTAAGTGTGTTGTTGGAGAGAAATTGCTAAGCTTGATAATATATCTTTATGCTTTTATTCTTCACCGGAACGACTCCTTTACCAAAACTCTTCTCTAGTTCACCCACCGAAACTTCAAGTGTTGAACTTTTTTGTGCTATTGATTCACTCTCACCTACTGGAGATTTTGTGGAACCATTTAAGTAGTTCGGATGGTATTTCTACAATGTAAATATATACATGCATGCATGGGTTTGAAGATTAAGGTTTCGGTGATGAATGAATTAACTGAAGATTTGCAACCCATGGATATGTAGTTTTTGCATGTTTGAGGAACCATATGTTGTAAGATATTGTTGAGGTGAGTTGGAGCTAGAAGAATAATTGAAATTGTGTTTAGGAAGAGTGTAAAATTATGGGAAAATGATGATCATATACTCTGTTTTGTACTGAGAAATACGCAGAAGGTTATCTTACTCTGTACGACTATGAATTGTTTGGGTATTAGTAGAAATGGATTTAGATGAATTTAATGATATGAGATGACAATTTGGATGAGGTTATTGTTGGATATTAAAATGCATGTAGAAACATATATGGAGTTAAACATGCTTTGTTCCTGTTATATATATATGCGTAAATGTCTGGGTAGTTTAGTGATGGATGTATGCGAGGTAGAGTTAAAGAAAACATAAAGGTGTTGTGTTTTAAGGAGTAAGATGATAGAAAACGTGGACTGAAGAGGGAAGGAAAAAGAAATGGAAAAATGCAGAAAAAAACAGTAGAGAGAGAGGGAGAAGTGAATTTTGGATTGGTGATATTTGAAGTGGATGATTATTTCTAAATTGTTTTAAGGTTATTGTAACGCCCCAAATTAGGGGTTAGCATATTAAGCAAATTTAGTCCGATTTATGTTATGTCTCTTTGACATTTTG
>JAOSBP010000204.1:19537058-19556954 GCA_027563825.1 Erythroxylum mucronatum
CTTAAAGAAACAACAGGGGAGACAGCAGCTGCCTCCTTCATGATATCATCGCCATCTAATAAAACTGTCTTTATTTTTGACTTTTTTGGTCGCGTCATCCACCCCAATGCCCGCCGGCGGCAGTTGACAAGCATCGACAGCCGTAGTCATTGGTGAGGAGCCGCTGATATTTCCCGGTGGTA
Organism: Erythroxylum mucronatum; assembly: GCA_027563825.1. NCBI lineage: Eukaryota > Viridiplantae > Streptophyta > Magnoliopsida > Malpighiales > Erythroxylaceae > Erythroxylum > Erythroxylum mucronatum. Next base: position 19,537,241 of record JAOSBP010000204.1, read on the forward strand.
AGTCTCACGTACTCGTTGGATCCACTTCAGACCTAAGAACCTACTGCAAATCAAGTGATGGACAATGTCCTAGGTCACCTCCAACGGAACCCAGGTCTCCTCCAGATGTGCCCTCCTATTTTCCCAGATCTGAGAGTTGCTGGACTTCGCCAGCCACAAAACTCACGGCAAAGACAAGGGGGCAGCGAGCCAACAAACTACTTGTATCGATCTCCTCCCGTGAAACAACAGAAATACAAAAACTAAGGTTAGTAGCTCCTCAAGTTTCGATCCACATTAGACAGAATGAAGCAGATCGTCCGCGTCCTTGGTTGGAAAGCCACCAGAGTAAGCTAGTAGTTATCTGGAAAGCGTTGGTCGTTGTCTAGAGAGAACTAGAAAGAGCTGTGCGTCACCGAGGAGGAAAAGAACAGCGATTTCTCTAAACGTCTCTTGATTGCACCCGCATGGGGTAAATCGGCTAACAGACCAACGCCATAGAACCAAGGAACCTAGGCGCTGTCGGCGTCTTCTCTCCCAGGTAGGAGAACCCAGGCGTTGTCGGCATCTTCTCTCCCAGAAGTCAGTCGGTGTCGTGAATAATCGGACTTACAGATATGCTAGATATTCATACATGACCATTGCAATCTAATTTCAAGTGGAAAATAAAGTCAAGTTCCGGGGAGAAAAAAGAGTTAAGCAGAGCTGAGCTTTGTTAAAATGGTGCATTCAGCTGACATATGAATAGTTCACAGCAATTTTAATGAAACGAACGTAAGCTCCATACACGACACATATAGACATTTTTGCACTACATTATCATGGTACTGGTACGAACAAAATCCCCTTGTACAAACAAATAAGCCCATGAAGAATACATTCAATCAGATTATCACAAGACTCAAGTCCTAACAACCTAGACATGCTTCAAGGCTACAACGGGAGCAGAACAATCAAAGTATTGAGAACAGCTTCAGTCTGTCTTAACTGTAGTTTATACATAAGCTCCCGATATCCACCAGTTTGACCTGAAAAAGCACATTCTGAAGTTGAGTTCCAAGGACCTATACATCCCTCAGAACCGGCCAACCTTTTTTGACTATGTCGTTGATCTTTGCATCAATCTGCTTTTGAATCTTCAGGGAGCATAACTCTGCAGCATAGCCATTTAATTTTGCCGCCAAACTTGACCTCTCAAGCTCCTCTTGAGGCAAGTTTCCAATGAGTTGAAGTAGAAATGGATTCCTCTTGAGCTCAAATTTCTGTGGAATTGAAATGTTTAAAATTCATCAGCTATTAATTTGCTCTCATCAAATCTTCTATCTGAGCATATCACAGATAAACGCGAGAGTGTGAGAGACTTTGCAACCATCTGTTAATTCTAAGCCCCATAACTTTTTTGGGCAATTACAACAATTCATATCACAGTTACAAGGACTGTTTTGAAATGCCCCCTTAACACAACTATTCTTTCGTCACTTCAGAAGGTTAATGGTCAGTTTCAAAACTTTCTGACAAAATTTTCAGACTCAGAGAAATTCAACCATGAATTCTTAACCAAAAGCATCAACTTGACAAGCTTATCAGCCTGTAACATTATTTCACAATCCGCAACAAATTACCTCAAACTAAAACCGTCTAATAAGTTCATAAGCACTAGCAAAGACTAAACATGCTATGCAGTGAAGAATATCTTAAAGCAAGCTAACAAATAGAAAAAGAGGTTGAGCATCAATTATAATAGAATTACAAAACCTGATGTTCTGATTCTGCAGGATAGAATATCCCAAGTGGCTGAATTTGAGTCGTTACTACACTACTCCTCAACCGTAATTGCTCTCTTTCCTTGCTAACTACAGCCAATTTGGACTCCTCAGTTCCATTAGTAAAGATGATAGACCTGCACAAACAAGACAACTACTACCAGAGGTCTCAACACAGAAGAAAGACGTAGTGCCCAAAGATGTTTACCTGTATTGGTTGCCAACATCAGGGCCTTGCCCGAACACTTGCCTTGAATCATGACTAGACCAGAAAACCTCTAAAAGTTGCCTGAAACTTATCACCCGTGGATCATATTCCACCTGCACACCATTCAAAGAACATATCAGACAAGTTCCAAAACTAATTTCATGAATCTAAAGCCTTGATAACGCTACAGACGCAAAGACAAGGAGTCCAAATTAACCAAGCACTTACTGTATATAATCCGAAAGCAATTGGTAAGACCACCTATTTACTCGTAAGCCAAATTTTGAGGAGGGACTATCTTGTCAGCTTTCTGTTTGAAATACAATCTAATGCAGTTCGGTAATTAAGTTGGTTAGATTCATCCGTGTCAAGTTCTAATTTTACTAGGACCTATATCAGATTCACTTGCGTAGGTTGGCTATGGTATTTGAATTACCGATAAAGGCAGCTCATGACATTAGAACATACGCAAGTCAATAGCTTAAGCATTCTAATTCGACCAGTAAACAAGATCGATCTTCTTATAGAAAAAGCAATAACACGTACTTGTTGTCAAAATATTATCAACCACTAAAGAACTAAACTTTTGCGTGAAAATAAAAGAGAAATGCAATCTTGTTAGATAAAGGACCTGTAATGACTCGGCATGGTCACCCAAACTTCTGTATTCCGGGTTGGTCTTGGATCCACCGGCATAACCCGCAGTGGTCCGAACCACGCCGTCCAAGCAGCCAAAGACAGCCTCGGATCTCCAGAAGCTGCCAAGAGCGAAAACTGCCATTTTCAATTGCTGATCGGAAACCTCCCTCGGAGCATTGGAGATCTGATCCGGCATTCGAATGGAGAAGGCGTTGTCGGTCATACCAAGAATGGTGAGTAGAACAACGACGAAGAGACGAGGAAGATGGGCATTTCTTTCTGAGAATGCCATCAGGCTTTGTCTCGGGCAAAGGAGGGTTGTTTGTGGTGGGGCTGATTATGCGGCTTTGACGACGGCTGATTCCGACCGGGTTTGGATTGGAACAGCAACGAGTTGAAGCTTCGTCAACCGAATCTTCTCGATTAGTATTGAGATTTTTAGTGATTCACTTTTTGGTTCCTCTGCTTGCGTAATTTTAAGCTTGCCTAGGAGAAGAAAATTGTCCTCTAAGACGAGACGACCAGTCGTTGTGACCAAGGCCAGCCTATTACTGCTGCTTCGCCTGGGCGGGTAGAGCTTGCCTAAGCCTACAAGAAACCCTTCCCATTTCCATCCAAGTGTATAGGAATAGGATAACCCGATATCTAATTTTTTTTAATTTCAATTATTAAATTTTTTTCTCACATAATATTTTAGGAGGATTGAAAGACACTTTTTTTTTGGTTAAGTATTCATCGACGGATCCAGTGACTAATCCCATCACTGGCTTGTAGACACTTCACAGAATGAGACAGCTGGCCCAAAGATTTAAGGTTGTTCCATACCCAAAGTCAATGATTGAACCTCTGATCTTTGGTTAAAGATAAATGAGTCATTGCCACTCAACCACACTTCTTAGATTCGAAAGATACTTTTAAATTATTCACATTTACGCTAATTTCTGCTTGAATTGGACAGGTCACTTGCGGGAGGAAAAATTCTAAGTTATCATTTTTGTTCACTATTTATGTAAATAGCTTTGGTTAATTTCAAACAAAATTAAAGGTTGAGATTAAATTAAATACTTAAATAAGTTTTAGGAGATGTTCAAAATTTTGACTTCCATTCTGACATTGGTTGACGTGGCGCCAGTTAGTTGGTCATTCTAAGTGGGTAATCGCTTTTCGCGCACATATAGCAGCCCCGTACATTTGGGCTCGACACTGTACAAGGTCAGAGGAAGTTGCGAGAGAAAGCACTAAATTGTAAATCGGAGAACGCCGCCGCGAAAATAGATTCCGATAAGAAGAGGAAGAAAGAATCGATCTCGTTGGTAGATCGACCGTCGACGAAAGAGAGAGAGAGGGAGAGAGAGAAGAGCAAGAAGAGGTCAAGAATGGCAGCGGCGGCGTCGGGGAGTCAGGTGAGAGCGTCGCACATACTCATAAAGCACGAAGGCTCCAGAAGAAAAGCTTCTTGGAAGGACCCAGAAGGCAGAGTCATCAATAGTACCACTCGCGACAGCGCCATCTCTCAGCTCAAAGCTCTCAGAGATGACATCGTATCTGGGAAAGTCAAGTTCGAGGATGTCGCGTCTCGTTACTCCGATTGTAGCTCCGCCAAACGTGGTGGCGATTTGGGTTAGTTTCTTGGATCTGTTTGGTTTATTAAAGTTGTGATCTTGGTTGCTTAGGAATCGGGATTTGTGGGTGTTATTAAATTCAGATTTACAACCATGGAATGGATTAGGATCTTTTTACTTTTCTTGGTGAGCGCTGATGTAAATCTCTTGATTTAGATTTTATGGGTTAATTGTTTCTTTATCTGCTGCTGCACGGTTGCGAATTGGGATATTTCAGTTGTGATTCAGTAGAATTCTTAGTAGGCTCTCCTATATATAAGCGGCTGTGTCTTGACAGACTAGTTTTGAATGTTTAATTCAGGATAAGTGTTTATCAACTTAGGAGGCTAATTGAGCTTTTGCAAATTTGAATCAGAATCTTTATTTTTTGTTCTTGTTGTTATGTTGGATTGTTTGCCTATGAATTGTGGGGCTTTATTTGATATTAAAGTCTTGAAATGATTTCACTATTAGAGAGTGAATGCTACTGGATATTATTTGTGCTCTCTTGCCTCTGAACTCAACACAGCTTTGAAGAAATAAGAACAAAACTGAATGGAACTTCTATTATCAATGGATTTTATCTTACACTGGTGTGCTTGAAAGAGCTTGGTATATTGATTGTGAGCATAGATGGGATTACTGGTGAGAGATGCCAATTATCAGTGTAGAGAACGTACCAACTGATTGTTTGTGTATGAAAGATTACCTCAAATTTATTTTACTTTTGTGCTAAGAAAACTGAGTGACTGTCCTTGCCACCTTTAACCTCAAAAATAGCTCTTAGTACTCAAATTCACGAACCTCAAAGACCATGTAGCACCTAGTTTATATTTTGTATTATAGATAGTTGATGATCAGTTTTATAATCAATTTTAATGGTCAATGATCGGTTTCTTATTTGATTAATTTTCTCAATTAATTTTTTTTGTTCTTGGAAATGCTGATTGTCAAAGTTTTGGCTTAAGAAGGTCAATCCTGAATATACAGTGTATGATGACATTCAAGAGCAGCTTTGTAAACACTCACTATCTTCTGGATCTTAGTTGAACTTCCGTTTCTATAATGATTGGTGCTTAGTAGTAACTGCTAACGATTAAGCTGTGGATAAGGTTAACTATGAACATATGGTAATACATTCTGAGGTTTGGTTCTCCTGCAATATATGTAATAGCTTAAGATCTGTCTACGGAGAGCTGTTGATTATTCTGGTAATAATTTATTCTGTTCTGTTCTTATCCAGTGCAATTCAATCCTACTTGTCAAAGATATGGAGAAAGATTCATTGTCAGCTTTCATATATATATATAGGTGTTGATAAGATAATTTGAGTTTGGCTGCTAGCATATTATTTTTGAAAACAAACTCTCTATCAGTTAGAGATAAGGCGTATCAGTGGGGCTTTAACCAGTTGTTGTATTATAGATAGTATTGCATTTTATCTGTTGTATGTTTCTTTTTTTGTTAATACAAGCTGATGAGTGATAGCATATATATTGTCTGGTTTACTTACCATTATCTTGTCGGTTCAGGTCCATTTGGCCATGGGCAGATGCAGAAACCTTTTGAAGAAACAACATATTCTCTTAAGATTGGTGAATTAAGTGACATTGTGGATACAGATAGCGGCGTCCATATTATTAAGAGAACCGGTTGAGGATGGAGAAGCTTTGAGTATATTAAAGATATTCAATGTGCTTGACAGTCATATTCGAAGTATTCACGAGATTGATCTAAATTTCAACTGCCCATATCGTGATGATGTGGTATTGGAATTCCTATTATTTGTGATTGTTTGCAACTCTCCTGGTGCATTGCTAGACTTGTGACTTGTGTGCTTGAAATGTGGAAAAAATAACACGTTTGTTATGAAGACTTTTCATTATGTTTTGGGATTATTCTACGGACTATAATGAAATTATTCACACTTATGGGATTTGTTGATTTTGGACATAAGTTTCAGGTTAAATCTGTCAAAAGTCAACTGGGAAATATTTTCACCAAATATGATGGCATCTTGTTCCCCTCGTTAGCAGTTGTCTCATTCTGCGAACACTTTGCTTTTCATGTAATGTTTTGAAGCCGATTTTCTCTTCACTAAATTGAACTAAAGGGGTAAATTTTATTACGTAAGCCAGCTTCCATACGGGGCCTCCTCCATCCTCATCTCCAAGAGCCTTTCCTTATGGAAAGCTAATGGATCCATCATCCACTGATGGGGGCTCCTTTCACGAGCTAGAGTCACCTCCCAATAAGTTCCTCTTATCTTCCTGCAGCTTAGGCATGGAGCTTTTCCCTTTGCATTCCAAACCTGTCATGTAAGTGCTCTCAAAAGCTTGATTCTCCTACCCAACTTGTTCCGTTATCTTTTAGTAGCCCAAACAAGGACTTTCCCTCTTTATACTCCACGACTCGGTCACAGACGTATTCGATGATTAATCATAGAATTCCTCAAACTTTAAAATTTTGGAATAAGGCGACAAAGTCTAGCTACGGAAGGACTCAACTTCATTATTTTCCTTGCTCTAAAGCAGATGGAGTTATCTCTTCTGAAACTTTTTCCAGCTGGAGCAGCATGCTAGGCTTTCTCTCTAATGGCGTATTTTCTAGATCGAAGACACTGATTTATTCAAATGAAGAACTGAACACAAAACAAGTGGAGCAAGTTTGGTCTTAAGAAAAAGTTGCTAGCAAAAGAAGAATATGCCATCTTCAAATTCAATAACGAAGAAAGCTGAGCCAATATGCTATAGCAAGGCATTCGACATGTGGCAAGTAATCAACTAAGTTTGGTTGATCAGGAGATTATCAATCATAATAACAATAACAAGTTAGAAAATAGAGTTGAAGCAAATGATTCACAAGTAGTAAATATTCTCACAGAGTGGGGCAGTGCCTCTACCAACAGGAAGTCTAGAAGAAAAACTAAGAAGAAGAGGAACCTTCTAGATACCTGATTTGCTTTCTAGATCCGATGAATATCTTAATATGGAACATAAGATAGCTTAACAACCCTCTTAAGCAATAGTCAATGAAGGATATCATTTTGGAGAAGAAGTCTATCATTTTAGGATTTCTGGAGAGTAAAAATAAAGGCTCATAATCTTTATGACAGTATGGAATTTTTATGCAATGATTGGAGTTATATCTCCAACCACTCCCAGCACTACAATGGGAACATTGTTAGGATCCATGATAGCAATTAGCAATAATATTAAGCCTAGGATAGGGAGGGTGTATTCACGAAGACAGAAGGAGGGTGATGTCAGAGTTAGTTAGCACATGGGCTGAGGTGGCACAAGGCATAACAGAATGAATGGCAGAATGTACGTGGGGTATCATAAGAGGAGGGGGAGCGAGGAGAGAGGGCATTCAGGAAAATTAAAAGAAAGAATATTGTAGACAGAGAGTAATCATTCTCTCTGAAGAGCTTATTCAGCTCTGGTTAGGAGCAAATCTGCTCTAGATATACTGTAGTGCCTAGCACATTACCGATATATACATAATATAGCAAAACTCAGTATTCTGAGATTAGAGGTTCCTAACAAAAATAGTGATCTTTAACCTAGCTTTTATCAAGGTGACCATCTTGTCTATGTCAGAGCAAGTGATCCATATTTCATGGTTTTTGAACTTGTGTGCTACGCCTATTAGTATTTCCTTTATAGACATTGCCAATCTTACAAACGAAGAGATAAACTATAAAGTGAATTGAGGATAGTCTAGCCTACAATCCAGGACCCCTAGCTTTTGATTGGTGATCTAAATTACACCTAACGCCTAGATGAGATTAATAGTAGAAGAATTTCTACGTTTAATCCTTTAAATGAGCTTAACTCAGTTGAGAGAGCAGTTAAAACAGGAATAAAGAAGCAAGTTGCTAAATGCAAATCCCATCTGCTTATGTTCAATCAAAAGGGAACTGAAATCCATCATCAGAAGCAGTTATCCCAATAAGGAGATTCATGTTAGATATGCTAAAGAGTCACTGGAAGTTTGCCAAGTTGGATGTTACTAGACCCCTTATGCATAGAACTTAAAAACCTAGAGGTTCAGGCCTTGAATAACTATACCTTTACATTGGAAATTCATAATTCTCTACTTCAACAAAAAGTGAGAACTCTCTAGACACAGGAAGGGACACCAATTCTAAATTTTGCTACAACTCTTAGATGTCCTGCTGGAATAACAACAGAATTAATGCTCTCATGGATGATGCTGGGAATATTTATAAGGACTAGGTTTCTATCAAAAAGAAATTCTTTTGACTTCTTCAAATCTGTTTTGGGAGATTTCTCTCCTTGTTGCTCTTTAACCCCAGAGTTGGAATCCATTATAGATTACAAGTTAAATTAGTCTTTGAAGGACACCTTTGTTAAGTCTATAACCCCATCTGAAGTGAAGGATATTTTATTCATTCTCAAACCCCATAAATTGCTTGGTCTTGATAGTTTTAAATTTTTTTTTCCAAAGAACTTGGTCTTTAATAGGTGAACTAGTTGTGGGAGCAGTGATGAAGTTCTTTGAAAGCAAGAAGTTGCTTGAGGAACCTAAGAAGAGAAAACCAAACTCTTTGATTGACTTTCACCCTATATCCTATTATTATATATATTAAATGACCGTTTCACCACAATAACTTAAGTTGTTGTAACTTAATTGATTTTATATATTTACTAATACACCCCCTCAAGTGAAAGCCCTTTGGGCTTGAAACTTGCACACTATTCAAGGATTTTAATGTCAAAGCTTCTGCTAAAAGCTGATCTCTCAAGATTGATCTTTCAAAAGCATTTGATACACTTAACTAGCAATTCATATCTAACTTCTTACATGCTTTTAGTTTCATCAAAGTTTTATTTATTGGGTCTAAACTGAAGGAATTTGACAAGGGATCTTTTTGTCATTGAAGTGCTTACAAGGATGACAACTCACAATATTGAGGTGAACAATGCGTTTAATTTCATTATAAGTGCAAATAGCTTAAGTCATTCCATCTGGATTTTACGAATGACTTATTAATGTTTGCGGAGTAGACCCTTTATCACTTCAGGTGCTTATAATATCTCTATCCACTTTCTCCGACATGTCTTGCTTGCACATTAATGTAGATAAAAGTTCTATTATGTTTTTTATGGAGTTAACTATGCTTCTAGTCTGGCAGAGTTATCTAGTTTTCAACTAAAGTTTGCTCCCTTTAAATATCTAGGAGTTCCAATTTTTATCAAGAAACCTACATAAGTGGAGTGCCTTCCTATGTTGGAATCCATAGTAAGTGGAGTCTCCAAATAGCAAAATAAACTCCTCTCATTTGCTCATAACATCCATTCTCACTAACCTGTATAAACGATAGTGCTCCCATCTAGCCCTTCTTAGGAGATTTATCAAGGAATTAGACAAAATGATTAGGAACTTTCTGTGAACAAGTGACATAAGCAGTCCATGTGGATCTAAAGTAAAGTGGCCACTCTTGTACTACTCCAGAAATGAGGGGCCTTAGTATAGTCTCACTTAAGGTAAGATGCAATATGTTACTTCTAAAAGAGTTTGTAGATTCTTTTTTGACAAGGAGGCGATTTGGATTAAAAGGGTGAATGCATATTACTTAAATGATACCAGTTTTTGGACTTAACACCTAGTAAAGAGCATCCTTGGTATTTAATCCAAATGATGATATTAAGGGCCATATTGAACCTGTTGTGCGGAAACATTAATAAATTCGGAGTGAAAAATAAAACAGCAACAAAAGCACCAAAATTTTTATACTGGTTTAGCAATGCTTACGTCCAGTTTGGAGATGACTGCATATTTCACTATAATCAATAAGAGCATATAATAGTGTTTATCACTCAATTTTCAAAAAGACCCAAATTAATCCAAGCTCACCTACTCCTACTAGAAAGAGAAACAATATATATATATATATATATATATATATATCTCAAAATTTTTGCCCTCTCTCACTTCTGGAAAATTTTTCTACTCTCTCACACTAAACAACTTCTGTTCTCTTCTCACACCAGAAATCCTCTACTCTCTTCTCTTCTTCCTCTTCCGTTATTGTTGCTTCTCTTTTTTAGAGAATTCAATGGATGAAGGTCAAAGCCAGCTGCACCATGCCTCCATTTCTGACTTAATAATCACCGAAAGCAAGCTTCAATTTCTGACTTTGAGAAGCTAAGATTTCTGACTTTGAGAAGCTACCATTTCTGACTTTGAGACAATATTCAACAATCTCCACCTTGGCTCAAATCCTCGAAGTGGAATTCCCAATGGTCATCTCCCAATCCCCTACGGGGCAATGAACAAATTTTACAAATACCAATCAAGTCTAAGCAATGCTTAAACTTGAGTAACGAAACTGGTTTTGTCAACTTATCAGCAGAATTGTCGGCGGTTCCAATCTTCTAAAGAAGAATATCTCCCTCATCAATAATCTCATGAAAAAATGGAAACATCAATGTGTTTTGTACGTGCGTGATGAACTTGATTCTTTGCTAAATAAATAGCGCTCTGACTGTCGCAGTGTATTATGCCTCAGTAGTTCATAAAGCAACTGTAGATTGCAAAGTTGATCTCCAACTCACTGGACCTCTAGTAAGAGTGAATACAAAACCTATAGTAGACCTACGCTTGTCCAAATCACTTGCGTAATTAGAATCTACATATCCAACAATACATTGACCAGTAACTTCATCTTGCTAAAATAATAAACCAACATCCACAATACATAGAATATACCGTAGAATCTATTTCACGGCTTGCCAATGCCATTTTCTTAGATTATGCATATATCTATTGACAATACTAATAGATTGTGAAATATCAGGCCTAGTACACACCATAACATACATCAAACTACCAACAGCATTTGCATATGAAATTTTAGCCATGTAATGTCTCTCCTCATCTGTGTTTGGAGACATAGAAGCACTAAGTTTGAAACAAGGAGCAAGAGGTGTACTAATTGGTTTTAAATTTTCATTCATCCCAAAGCGTTGTAGTACCTTCTTCAAATACTGCTTTTGACACAAACCAATATTGCCTTTTGCTCTATTTCTTTCAATTTCCATACCTAGTATCTTCTGAGCTTCTCCTAAGTCCTTCAACTCAAATTCATTACTCAGTTGAGTCTTCAATTTTTTAATCTCCAGTTTGCTTTTACATACTATAAGCATATCATCAACATATAAAAGCAAATAAATAAAGGTTCCATCTTGTAGCTTGCAAAAGTATATACAATGATCATAATGACTTCTTGTGTACTTCTGCTCGATCATAAACCTATCAAATCGATTGTACCATTGTCTTGGAGATTGCTTCAAACCATACAATGATTTTTGCAATTTGCAAACCCAATTTTTTTTGCCAACAACCGTAAACCCTTCTAGCTGAGACATAAAAATATCTTCCTCCAAATCACCATGTAAGAAAGCCGTCTTGACATCAAGTTGAGCCAACTCAAGGTCAAACTGCACAACCAAAGCAAACAAAATACGAATGGAAGAATGTTTTACTACAGGAGAGAATACCTCGCTGTAGTCAATGCCTTTCTTCTGAGCATAGCCTTTACCTACCAATCTAGCTTTGAATCTTACATTGTCTTTTCCCAAAGATTCCATTTTCTTAGCATATACCCATTTACAACCAATTTCTTTCTTCCCTTTTGGTAACTGAACCAGCTTCCAAGTCTTATTTTTATGAAGAGATTTCATCTCCTCATCCATAGATTTCTTCCACTCCATGATCTCTGAACTCCTGATAGCTTCTTTTTAGGTGGATGAAATATCATCTTCAATAACTGGAAGTGCATATGCCACAATATTAGTAAACCGAGTAGGCTTTCGAATTTCCCTTCTTGATCTTCTGGTTGCATTAGAATCTTGTTGTTGTGGTGGTTCTTGGGTAGGTACCTCCTCTTTATTAACCTCATCCTCATCAATAAAATCAACTGTAGGACTAGTGTTTGTAACATCAGACCTTACTGGATCAATTGGGGTCTTCAATAACTCCACTTGCTTTGAACTACTAATGGTCTTGATCGCTTAAATTTCCCCTTCATGCTTGTTTTGATTAACCATAGCAGTCTTATCAAAAGTCACTTCTCTTCTTACAACAAATTTCTTCTCATCTGGATACCAAAGTCGGTATCCCTTCATGCTAGTGCTAGAGCCCATAAATAGAGCTCTCTTTACTCTTAGATCCAACTTGTTTTCCTTGACATGATAGTAAGTAGAACAACCAAATATGTGTAAATACTTGTAATCAGTACAAGGTTTACTAGACCATATCTCCATGGGTGTTTTGCCCTTGTTTGCAGTAACAGGCAACCGATTAATAATATAGCTTGCATAAGTAATTGCCTCAGCCCAAAACACCTTACCTAAACCAGCATTAGACAACATACACCGAACTTTCTCAAGTAAAGTACGGTTCATGCGCTCTGCCACCCTATTCTGTTGTGGTGTCTCCCTAACCGTGAAATGCCTCACAATACCTTCATCTAGACAAACTTTCAAAAAAGGATCTGACTTATATTCACCACCATTATCTGATCTGAGAGTCTTGATCTTTCGACCGGCTTGCATTTCAATCATTTTTTTCCACTTCAGGAATATCTTTAAGACTTCATCTTTATGCCTCATGGTGTACACCCATACTCTTTTAGAGAAGTCATCAATAAAGGAGACAAAATAATGGCTACCTCCCTAAGATGCATTCTTGGAAGGTCCCCAAACATCAGTATGAACATAATCTAGCATGCCTTTAGTGTGGTGAATAGCAGTGCCAAATTTCACTCTAGTTTGCTTACCCAGTACACAATGTTCACATAATTCCAATTTACATGCCTTTGCGCCTTTCAATAAACATTGCTTCACCAATCTTTGCAATGCTTTTTCACCAGCATGCCCAAGACGCATATGCCATAACTTTATAGTATCTGAGCTATCTACATCAGCAGCTTCAGTGATAGCTGCTCCACCAGTAACTGTACTCCCTGCAAAAAATACAAGTTTTTTCGTCTTGTACCTTTCATCACCACAAGTGCCCTATATACAATTTTAAGAACTCCACCCTCTATGGTGATCTTGATACCCTTAGATTTCAATGCTCCTAATGAGATAAGATTTTTTTTTGTATCTGGTACATACTGAACATCATTCAATTCTCTGACTGTTCTATCGTGCATCTTCAAACAGATTTTGCCTATCCGTTGTGTTTTGTAGTCATTATTATTTTCCATGAAAACAATTCCACCATCTAGCTCCACTAGTAACTATACTCTCCTGTAAAAAATACAAGTTATTTCGTCTTGTACCTTTCATCACCTCAAGTGCCCCGTACACAGCTTTAAGAACTCCACCCTCTATGGTGATCTTGATACCCTTGGATTCCAATGCTCCTAATGAGATAAGATTCTTCTTCATATCCGGTACATACCGAACATCACTCAATTCTCTGACTGTTCCATCGTGCATCTTCAAACAGATTTTGCCTATCCCTTGTGTTTTGCAGGCATGATTATTTCCCATCAAAACAACTCCACAATCTAGCTCCTGGAAGCTAAAGAACCATTCCCAAATGGGACACATATGATAAGTGCAACCTGAATCCAAAATCCACTCCTTAAAGTGATCATCAGTAGATTAACTAGTCAAAGTAAACTCGAAATCATTATCTCCAGATTTTGCAACGTTTGCTACAGAACCCACTTTCTCCTTCTCTTTGTTATTCAATTTAGGGCAGTCTTTCTTCCAATGACCCTTTTGGCGATAAAAGGCACATTCATCTTTAGCAGGAAACTTCCCTCATGACTTTGAACGAGATTTTCTCCGCTTCCCTTGTTTTCTTTCCTCTGTTCGTCCTCTTGCAGTGAGCGCCTCAGTTTGTGAATTGTGAGTCTTTAGTTCCTTCTTACGACACTCATGATTCACCAATGCCGCAGAAACCTCATCAAGTTTCACCTTGAATTTTCCATACAACAAAGTAGTTATCAAAAAATCATAATCATCAGGCAATGAATTTAACAAACATAATGTCGTATCCTCATCAGGAATTTTCACATCAAGCTTTGTTAAATCAGCAAGTGTTTTATTATAATCATTTAGGTGTTCGTGCATAGAAATACCTGGACGATGCTGAAATCAGAAGAGTTGTTTCTTCAAGAAGAGCCAATTTTTTGCTCTCTTGGTTATATACTTTTCCTCCAATTTCGTTCATAACTCCTTAGCAGAAGTTTCCTTCAAAGGATATTTTAGCTCCTTATCAAGGAATGATCGAATAGAGGCACAAGCATGGAGATTAATTCGCGTCCACTGCTTGTCATCCATATATTCAGGTTTATCTTCCAGAACCATATCCAACTCTTATTGATACAATACATCCATAACTTTACACTACTACATACCAAAATTATTAGAGCCATTAAATTTATCGACCTCTAACCTTGTAGTAACGATTGGATGTCTACTAGATGTAGGTGTCGACGATGATGATATCGATTTCCTCTTAACAGGCTCGTCTTTATCTCCAACCATCTACTCATCACTATTCACAAATATGTACTGTTTGTAATCACTGTTCACACAAACTGTAGCTCCGATACTATTCACAACACTATAGCAAAACCTTAGGCCAATTTATGAATCTTCTACATTCACGTCCCTTTTTCCGCAGTTAACAATATTAGAAGTGCTATGAGCGACTGTGATTGAAACCATGCTTGTGTGAACCGTAGAGTATGGAAAGAGAAGTGAGGAGACAACTTATGGGAATGGGTAGGTTATAGACCATGTTGCTGTAGATGCCGTGTTTAAAGATGAATTGAGCCTTCACAAGTTTGTTCTAATGGCCTTGCCTGGTAGATTATTAGAAGAGATCGTGTTTGAAATCAATTTTCAAAGTTGCAGTATTGCTTAGAAAAGTGGATATACATTAGTAATGCAGCTGCTGAATTGCAACGTACCAGGAAAATTCTTGAAAGTGACCGGGCCACCTCAAAAGAAATTCAGGACAATGAATGAAACCCGGTCACTGTTGAAGGTGTCAGGGGTGTCACAGCAGTACTTCGTCGGTTCGATTTTGAGGAAGATAATAGCACGAGCTTGGCATAAATTACCGTCAGCATATAAATTACATTAAATTTTTTAATTTATAATAATATTTAAAGCCATTAAAAATATTTAATAAATATTTAAATTTTACAAATCAGCAATAAATCTTCAATAAAACTTTTATTAATCAACAATAACTCACGTATAAAATAGTTGAATTTAAAATAATTAAAAAAATTAATAATTTACCTAAGTTTGCAACATTTTGTTCGATTTTTTAATCCAATTTAAATACCTTTAAGTTGCAAATCGTACAGGACGATGGCGAAAAAGACACAACACTAACGACGACGCAATTTAATGTAGACCAACACCCAGAAATCATGACCCTTCTAACGTGTCAAAGAAAAATGTGTATCTGTAAATTTACTTCAATTGGCAATAGGAGACCTAGAGCTATTTATGATAACTTTGATAGGTCTCCTTATCACACGCTCAATAAGAACCTAACCTATACTTATAAGGTCTCATTTTTTAACTAGATTTCAGTCCACTTAATTGAATGATTTATTGAGCCAATTTATTATTTTTATACCAAATCAACTTTTAATTTTCTTAACCTTAATTTTAAAAATCGGTAATTAATAAATATTCAATAAGAATAAAATTTCAACATCTCTTTTGGATAAATATTAATTACTATATTTATAATAAAATAATAAAAGCTAAGAATACTAAATCGGTTGACCTTAGTGATTTGATCTAAAGAGCATGAACATCTATCACTCAGTCTTATAAGGTTTTTAATATTGAAAAGTAGTAGAAACTTGTATCATAAGCAATGTAGATCCATCGTAATCACGCATAGACTATAGAGAAGATTGAAGCCTTTTGATAGAGTCATAATTAGGAATGACAATTTTGACCTGGCCTAGCTTGATTTTGGCCCAGGCTGATTGGGCCATAGGTCATGGTCGGGTCGTGCACGGGTTGCCTCGTAGCCTGACCAGAGCTACAGAACAACGTCATTTATTATTATTATTTTTAAATATTGAGGATGGGTCAGTCCGACCCATGGGCAGCCCAACCTGAGGGTCGAGTCAGGCCGAGCTAGGAGCAGCATAACCCGGCCCGACCCATTAACATCCTTAGCAATATTTTGCTTTATAAAAGAGTAATAGATCATCAACAAATGAGAGACTTGTGATTTAGAGTTTACCACATGTATAATGGAAGATAAAAGTTGGTTTCCTATAATTTCTTCAGGGCTATAAGCCTTATGAGAACCTCTATACCTATTATGAATAAATATATATAAGGATAGAGGATCCTCTTGCCCCAAACCTTTAGCTGCTTGAATCGATATGTTGGTTCTCTATTAATATGTATAGAGTAAGACATAGTATTGATGCACTAGGAGATCCATCTAATAAACTTATAAGGAGATCCTCAAGTCTCTAATATAGATATTAGGAAATCCCAAATAACATAGTCAAAAATCTTGTTGAAGTCTATATTAAGTGCAAAACATTCAATTTTTAGAACATCTTTGATAGTTCTTAAATAACTCTTAAGCTATTTAAACATTATCTCCTATAGATCTACCTAGTGTTAGTACACCTTAGTAAGGACTAATTAAATCAAAGAGTATAGGACTGAGTCTGACAGAGAAAAGCTTAAAATTAACCTTGTATATGACATTAAAATAAGAGATGGTTTAATAATCAGCTAAAGATAAAAGGGTATGGGACCTTGAGAATAAGGTAAATAAGAGTATTATCAAGTTCATAAAGAAGGTACAACTATTAAAGAATTCCAAAATTGTATTGATGATGGAGCCACCATAAAGAGATTATATTTTCAGAAAAAGTTTGCATTAAATCCATCAAACCTAGGGACCTTATCAAGACCAATGTTAAATAGGGAAATCTTGATCTTCAAAATAAAAAATGCTTTAAATAAAGAGCTAGCAAATTCAACATTGATACCTTGACTGATGAATTTTTACAAGATCTAATAAGAATATGTTATTGGAGCTTTGGATCCTAGAATCTATTTGAAATATCTAAAGGATTCACTCGTAAGCTCCTAGATGTTTAGTGGAAAGAAAGCCTTCAGGTGATAATAAAGAGATAATGTGTAGCGCCCCACTTCCGCTATGACCCAAATTCGATATCTTGGGTGATATTCGAGTCCGTGCTTCGCGAGGGTGGCATACTAAAGCACTCAATCAGTTAGAAATTGGTGTACATTTTTTTTGAAACCACAGACATAATATGCAGAAATCGATACTCAAATTGGGCCCACATTCATTCATAAACATTGTCACTTAACACAAAACCATCAATAAAATTTTCAATAGCCATTTGGGCCCCTTTCACAAGTACAAATCACTCGAATCATTTCGGAATACAAATTTATACAAAAAGTTGCGGAAGATATAGTTCAATACAAAATAGAGAAATGCAATGCAGACGCGAACTGATCCTGACCTCTATCCTTCACTTAAATGCTGTAGGTATACTCCCGTTGGCCTAACAGGGTATTCTTCTGATCTTGAAAAATATTTGCTAATTTTGGGTGAGTTTTGCAAACTCAATCAGTGATCATCATCGATGGCTCACCCATTCACATAACACATGATTCACACATCTCACTTTATTTCACATTTCACATTATTTCACATTCACTACACTTAATCATTCATATTATGCCTATGCAATGCACATGAGACTCACTTTCTATTTATTACTTTGTTGTGACCGAGTGCCTAAACTGTCTTATATAGGGGTCATTGATAACTGTCCCTTATCCACTTGGGGGATACGGGGCTCATTAAACGTTGAGCCTGAGGCTCTGAATCACTTTTGAGCTTGAGGATCATTTTCACTCCTTGAGCTTTAAGCTCTAATCGTTGGCTACTCTGGTCACAACTGCCATTATATTTCATACATTCATGCAATGGAATGCAACACTCACAATTATACATCCCATTCAATCATTTTCTCATATCATCGGACCTTAGTCTAACATTCAACATTAAAGTTAAGAATTCACACTTTCCTTCATATGCAAATACACATTCCTCACACATCTAACAATCATATTAAGTACACATAATTTATCCAATTCACATTCAAGTAGCACTTCTGTTGGGCCCCAAATTGCATTAAGCATGTTTCAGTAATTTGTTAGAATAATTTAGGATTTTAGTGCTTAAGTAAGAATTATTAATTGAAGGAATTGAGTTAAATTAGAATTTTTATTATTGGTGCTAGACTTTAAAAGAATAAAATGGTGTTAGGATAAATTAGGAAGTGTTTTTATGGTTTTAAGGCTTTAGGTTATTAAAGTGAGCTTTTAGCCTTTGGGATGTTATTTAAATGATGGGGAAAGCAAACAAGTGGGCTAGGGTTTTAAAGGAGAATTAAATGAACAAGAAAGGAAGCATTTGGGCTTTTAAGTGGGAGCCCACGAAAATTTAAGTGGAAAGGAGGGAAAATGAAAATTTGGGAAAGGTTTTAAGGAGGGAAACTACTTGGGCTTAAGTGGGCTTCATACTTAAGTTCATTAGTAGCCAAACCAAGCATGACTTAAGGCTTAAATGGAGGCCCACGAATTTGGTAGCTTAGGTTAAAAACATAAGGGAACTTAAAGCTTGAAGGAGGCATACGAAAATGTTAAGAAAATGAGAGAAATGAAACTAAGTGAGGTGTGGTCGTTTGAGGAGAAGGAAGGAATGAGAGCTATGTCGTTTTGTTAGTAGGTTTAAGTTCGTTCTTATTCTCCTAAGAGGCTCCACGAAGTTGCTAGAAGAAAGAAGGAGGCTCACGTTATTTTTCAAACAAAGAGAGAAGAGAGTGTCGACTTTCAAAGGAGAAAGAAGAATAGTGAGTTTCGGCCATGTGAGAGCTAGTAGAAGAAGAAGAAGGAGAGAAGAAGGTTAGGCTTGTAAGCTTCCATTAGAAGAAAGAAAAACCAGATTTCGTGGGTCTCTCAAAAGGTAAGGAAATCCGAAATTTATGGTTTGATTGTTGATGAGTTTTGTTTTTCATGCTTAAGTTGGATGGTGGGAAGAGTTCTAGAGAGAGAGTAAGAAAAGAGAAAGAGTTTTGTTGTTAGAAGCAAGAAGATGATGTCGTGATTTTCATAGGAGGGAAGAGAAATTCGAAATTTCATGGTTCTATGGTTTGGGTTTCTCTTTTCTTGATTAATAATGAATTATGGAAGTTTAAGAAATCAGATTTTGTGGGTTAGGAATTTCGAAATTCCTTAGTGTTTTTGTTAGGGTTATTCCTTTTCTTGCTTAATATGGTGGTTTGAAGAGTGTTGGTGTAGAAAAGAAAGGAAAAAAAAGAAGGGAATGGAGGCTTGAAAAAAATCAGATTTGTAGGTATCTTTTGGGGCTTGAGAATTGCGAAATTCTGATTAGTTTTGAAGGGGGTTTTAAGTTGGTATAGCCTAGGAAAGGTA
>JAOSBP010000204.1:19568823-19585561 GCA_027563825.1 Erythroxylum mucronatum
AAAAATTATTGTTATTTCAAATTAATTGTCATTATTATTTATTATTAAGATTTTTGAAAGTATGGTTGATGTAAACAACAAACTAGTAAAGTATACAGTACATCTATATAATATATCAATATGGACTATTTTGCAATTTTAAAAAAGTTTAGGGACTATTTTATAAATTTAAAAAATATTCCGAAATGGTACCCGATACTGACCGGTACCGGTACAGTTCCGTTCCAGAGCTCAATCCGGTACCGAGCCCGGTACGGTATTCGTAACATTGTCTGGTAGTATTAAAAAAAAATCTCAATGTTATAAAAGTATTTTGTTTAGACCCCACATTGACATAATTATAAGCTTTCGTTTGGGTTCTATTAAAATTTGAATACGTTGATATTTTTCTATTAGTTTATATGGATCTCAAATTGTCAGTTGGGCATCCCAACTAGGAACATAATCCCACTAATCTTACCTATTAACTTGACAATTTTTGGATTGTTCCAATTCCTAAATCACAAAATCACTCCGTATCTTAGTATATTGTCTTTGTTTGTCATTGCTTCTTCTTTTCTTCATCTGCATCTTTGTTTGTCTTCGTTGACATTGGTTGTCATCTTCATCATACTAGTTCAACTCAAACACAAGTAAATCAACTCACATTTGTTCTAAAGTATTTGTATTGAACTTTTGTTAATCAAATATCGTTATCCATTGTTTAGTGCATAGTAGATATTGTGACCCCTTTTTCATGTTTGCTTTGTGGAGGAATCTTTATAGGTAAGTATGTGCTTATGGTTTTTTCATTATTTCTTATATATCTATACATATGGTTCTAGTTTCGATTATCGATCTCTAATCTTCTCTATTCTTTTACTATATTGCTTGTATGATTTATTTTATTATGTTATTATCCTTATCATGACCATCACAAACATTAAGTCCTTGAGGTTACCAAAAATAAAATAGAAAAAAGGATGAGTGTAGGTATGTGGGAGCTTTGGAAGTGTTCCAGATTACTCAAAACATGTAACAAAAATGTAGGCAGAAGCAATATAGTGTTGAAGGGAAGCACACATTCATTCATAATAAGATAAGGATAATTGTTCCATATGATGATGTGGTTGTTTGTAATCCAAAAGATGATTATGTATAAGTTTTAGGAAAATGGATAAATATTGAATCATATTACGTTTTTTAAAACAATGATAGAGAATTTATGTTATAGACCTGTGTAAGAACCAAAAGGAAACAGTTTTAGGCAATAAGAAATGTGTCACTATTTAAAAATAATATTTTTTAGTTATATTTAGGGGAGCTATGGCCTTAATGATTTGGAATTACTTTAACGTTTTGTCTTCCATCACCATTTATTACAAGGTCTTATTGTTGTTCTGTCTACCTTTACTTTTTAAGTTATGTATTTTTTTTCATACTTTGACCATTTTAACCTATTGTCTTTGTCATATATTAGATGTATAATATAAGGGTCAAGCCTATAAAGTGTCTTAATTACCAAGTTTTTATGTGAAGGCCCAAGATAGCAAAGTCTAATTCTCGTAATCTTTAAAATCTCTGATTTGTTGGGCAAGAATATATTGCAAATTGTCAACTCTGGTTTTTAATATCATTTAAAATGAGAAAGGATTACATTACTTCAACTAATCATGATTTTAGAATAGGTTTATATGGATCTATTATATATATATAACTGATAAGTACTAATTACATTATATTTTATCATTATTTTAAGAGTATTTTATTTACGTTTAGAGATTTCTATAGATTGGGTACTTAAAGTGGTTTATAATTTGTTTTTAGGATTTATTATAGCTCTCCAATGAAGATGGCGTAAATTTGGGCAAGTTGGAGTGAAGTTGATGAAGTCTTAAAGTGATTTTAGATAATATGGGCTAAATATAGTCCTATGTTCAAATTGTGGTTAGCAATATGGCACCGTATTCTTCCCGTGTAGTAAATCAATCCATTATGCTTCTTCCATAAATTGCCACATGAAGGAACATGGTTTATGTTAGTCCCATGTTGGTCCTATACTGGTCAAAATTTTAGGGTTTTCTTGAGATAAAAAGGAGAGACGTAATGAAAAAAAAGAAGAGAGAGCCATAGGAAAGGACTAAAGACTAGTCAAGATGAGAAAATGGAGTTGAATTTAAATATCTTGGGACAATAAAGGGAGAACTTTGGAGAACAATTTAAGATTCCATAACGAATTAAACAAAAAAAATCAAGATTTTAAGGTCTATAAGAATTAAGTCCTTTTGTTTTATTTTCTTTCTCTCTCATATGTAGTTTATGTTGGATATTTTAATTATTAATGTAAGAAATATGGCTTGATGTTGTGGCCTAAATTTTCTATAAGCCCATATTACACTTGGTTTAGGGTTTTCTTAGTTTAATAATATATTAAATCTTAACCGTTAATTTAGTACTTAATGGACGT
Organism: Erythroxylum mucronatum; assembly: GCA_027563825.1. NCBI lineage: Eukaryota > Viridiplantae > Streptophyta > Magnoliopsida > Malpighiales > Erythroxylaceae > Erythroxylum > Erythroxylum mucronatum. The sequence goes on from JAOSBP010000204.1 coordinate 19,571,270, forward strand.
ACAAGATTTAATGTCAATAAATAAGTTGATATAAACTAATCCTCTCTCTACCCTAATTAAGTACTAAGAAAACATAAATACAGAAAGAACGTGTTTGTGTATTAAGCTATCCATCAAGCTATCGTACAGAAAGAGGGTTAAGAGAGAGAAACTAGTTTGTGATCGTTGAAAGCTTTCTCTCTACATCATGAAGAATTCCAAGAGTAAGGTTTTGTACCATTTTTTGACTGGTACCGATCAGTATAGTACGAAACTCATATCCTTGTTTCTAACCATATGAAGATCTTACTAAACTAAAATATGGACAATATGTGGGCATGTTATGAATATAATATGAATGGGAATTCTTCCTATACATATATGAACATAGAGTCAATCTCAAATTATTGTGAAGATGCAAACTATATTTGTATATAGGGGAAAACTAAGAGCTAGGAACAATCCTTTCTTTAATACTTACAAATTTATATGGATAAATAACTCTAATTTTTTCTGGCAGGAGTAAGGATATGGAATAGGCAGACCTATAATACCACTTGGGTTCCAACAGAAACCTCTATTTTTGCAAGCACTATTTCATAGAATATAAAGATAAAAGAGATGCTCGAGTAATATATGTTTTCTATTAATGAAAAAATGGATAATTTGGAGAAACTCGAGTCTTAAGTGGGACAGCTTAAAAAGGCGATGTAGTCAAGATGTGCACTCATTCACAACTTAGAAGTGCAAGTGAACTAATTAGCCAATATGATTGGTGGAAGAGGCCAAGGCAAGATTTGTAACAACATAAAGGTAAACTCAAAAGATTAAGTGTTAGCCATCATATTGAGAAGTTGCAAAACATTTAATGTTGCAACTGATAAAGAAGAGGAATTGCAATAGTAAGACAAACCTAAGGGAGAAAACAAAGTGAACAGAAGCATTAGCATATCAATGTCAATCTTATATTCATCTATCATCAGATTGAAGTAGAAGCTTCAACCTAAGGTCAAACTTTATGTGCCACTCATTCCATATCCTCAGAGGTTGACAAAGAGGAAGGATAAAGACAACTCCAAGACATTCCTTGATAGCTTCAAGAAGTTGCCCATTAAGATCTCCTTTATCAAAGCATTAGGCCATACACCATCATATGTAAAGTTTTTTGAATGAAGTTATCTCTAAAAAATTAAAATTAAGAATTATACTATATCACCTTCAACTAATGATTGTTGTGTAATCTTGTAGAGAAAATTACCTCCAAAGTTAAAGTATTTAGGGAGTTCTATTGTTCCATTTTATTTTGGTGCTTCTGATGGTAATAAATATTTATATGATTTAGGTGTATGTATTAATCTTATACCTTGATCTCTTTTCAAGAAGCTTAGAATAAGAGAACTAAAGCTGATACTAGTATTACTCTAACTATTTGATAGGTCCTTTAGCACCCAATTAGGATAGTGGAAGAACCAATGGCTAATGTGAGAAAACTAATTTTACCTCCAAATTTTCATAATTTAAAGTTGGGGTTTTGCTTCCTTTTTTTAATAAGGGATATGGAAATGCTTAAAAGTTAAAACATATTTATCATATATGTTAATTTTATACATTAGGTTGATTTTTTTTTGGATTGAGCTAAATTTTGAAGGATTATAGAGTGAGTATGATTAGACGCAAGTAGTTGAGTGTTTAACAATTTGATGGGCTTTACAATTAAATGAATAATTAAAATTTTGGATTTATATGATTGTTTTGTTAAATTCTTTCCCAAAGCTCCTACCTATTTAAGTTAAGAATAATGAGAATGATTTGCTTAAGGAAAAGAAAATGATCAAGTTTGGGAGAATTTGGTAAGTGCTAGTTACACTATAATTTAGTACTACATGAGAGAATTTTGCTTATATTTGGATAATCTTTTTAAGGATTTGGCACTTAGTTTAGTTCATAATTTATTTTTAGGCCTTATTCTAACTCTCCACTGAAGAAATAGTGAATTTAGGAAAGTTAAAATCAAGTTGGAGTAGTTTTAAAGTGAGTTTGGATAAACATGGGATGGATATGATCTTATGTTTAAAACAAGATCAGTAATATGATAGCTTGTTGTCCCTTTATAGTCAATTGGTTCATTATACCTTTTTGACAACTTGTCATATGAAGGGAAATAGATCGTTGTTGGTCCAAGGTTAGTTGAAATTTTAAGGTTTTATTGACATGAAAAGGAGAGAAATACGTTAAAGAAAAGGAGGGAGTCATCTGGAAAGACCAGAGACCAAATAAGAGGAGAAAAATGAGCTGAACTAGAATGTCTTAGGACAATAAAGGGAGAATCTTGGATAAAAATTCAATATTCCATCAAAATTCAAACAAAGAACATCAAGATTTCAAGAGTCCTTGTGTTTTGTTTTAATCTTTGATTTCGTTATTTCTAACATAAACTAAATCCATACATAGGATTTAGTACAAATATATTAATGTATGATTAATTATTTTTTTTGGTAAATCAGAGTAATAAATTAGAAAGAATAAATATGTACAATGCGTCCAATTACAAGTGTCATTGGGGACACAACGAGCCAAAAGAGCTAACAGGCATAAACAAGCCAAGAGAAAAACAACAAACACTCAAAAGAGAAGCACGGAGAGAACAAGAAACTGCCAGACAAAACCTAAAAACAGGGTGCTCCACCAAAACCAAAGCAGCTATAGCCATGTAAAATGCAGGCGGTGAGCACTAGCTCAGACGAAACTTAAGCAGATAGACAACTACTCATGGACACTCCGAGCACCGAAGGAACCAGGGAAGGTGGCCACCACATAAGGAGAAGCAGTCACGACCGTGGCAAAGGGACCCCTTAAGCTGCAACCGGGAAGTACCAGAATAGAATGTATGATTAATTATTGCTTAGCTTATATCCATTCTCTTGATCTTAATTGTTGAATTCTATCCATCATTGATTTAATATTAGAATTATATGAAAGAATGAAAGGAGAAGTATAATATGTACACAAGGAGAATAAACATTATAGATTTAGAGAAAGTGATGCCCAAGACTATTGTGATAACTAATAAATTAAATGTATTTAATGAATTTGATTAAAGTTAACTGTGCATAAAAGGTGGTAATTCCTTAATTCAGTATACTATGTGCCTAAAAAAAGGCATAAATATCTTAAATTAATTGTTATTTCAACTTTTATTTAAGTAATCTTTCTTGATAATTAAAATTACTCATAAGTGAACCCCAAAGCTTTAATATTTGTTTATATTGATTTATTTTTTTTATTCATATTGCTATAGTTTGCCTATCAATTTAAATACTTTTTTTATAAATTCTTATTTAATTTTATTTAATTATTTTTCTATGATTAATAGGTCCAGTAGTTGCAAACTTAGTGGGATCAATAACCTGAAGCACTCTAGATTTAAAACTTTCTACAATTGATTATTTTCACTTCTCGACTATATTAGTCATTAACTTAGACCCTAACTTTAGTTTGATCATATATTTAACATGAGTATATGAAATTTAGCTTGAAATATAAGTTATAAGCTTTAAAAGTGATTAATGAGATGGGATAAACTCATTTGTTTTTTATTTTTAACCTTAGAAGTGTCCCATACTTTGTCAATATTTTAACTATTTTTTAGGCCCTTTTTATCAAGTAATATCCAATAAGAAACATTTGTCATTATCATGTATTATATTACGTATGATTCCTTCGTTGATGATCCACAATCAACAAAAACCATATACAGTAGACACTTATGCCACGCTGCAATTGGGGGACTCTCTTATGGTGTATATAATTAACTTAACTCCTCTAATTTATATACTATCTAATACGAGGGTGATAGGAATAATTTATAGGGTGTTTTCTAGGCTTTAGAGTGCATTTTTAACTATTTTTTAAGTGATAATCATGTGTTTAAGACTTAGATTTATCTTCATGTTAGTGTTTTTATGTGTTTTGTTTTATTTTTGTTAATTAGGGCATGAATGTGATCTTAATTTTATGCTTTAGTGGATATTTAATGTGTTTGATAATGAGTGGAGACAGGAAAATTGATAAAAAGTTTTAGCTAGAGACCTAGTTAGGTCACGATCATACACTTGCACTATAGTGCATAAGGCAATAAAAAGCCTCTAAGCTGTGAATGATCATTCACCATGCACGATCATGTAAGAGGCAAATTTTTAGGTTTCAAGATTGTTATACTTTTGATGATTGGGGGCTTTTTTTTGGGGGGAGGGGTGTTGGAGAAACCTAGAAAGAGCCCTAAAAGAATCAAGAGTATATAATGAAAAGAAAAACATCAAATATTAGGATGGAACATTAGGCAAAGAGCTCAAAGAGAGAATTCCTGAAGAATAAGGCTACAAATTTTTTCAGCTTAAGGACAAAGAAGAGAAAACATATAGAATTCAAAAAAAACATATAGAATTCAAGCTTCTTTTTCTTTTCTTTTCTTTCCTTATTATTGTTGATTGTTAATGATGAATCAATTAGGATATATAGTATCAATTACGGATTACTAAACTTATTTTAGGGATTACTCTTAAACTACTTGTTAAACTTTTACATTTTTAACTTAACAGAATATACTTTGTGATGTTTGTTATTTTATATTCAATTTAAATTGAGAGATTAGGTTGAATTATTTGTGCTTTGCTACACAGCCAGAGCTGGTACCATAATAGACTTAAAAATATCAAATTAATAGGCAATTAAAGAGAGATCTTAATTGTTTATTAGTTACCTATAAGATTGTTTCAAATCTAATTGGATAGTTAGGAAGATTATTTATAAATTGAGAGGTCATAAATCGATTTCTATTTATTTAATTTGGATTATTTGGTTAAGTCTCAAGAGAGGGTAATCATAATTATTAGATATCTAAGGTCGAGTATGACTAAATTAAGAAGGTGAAGTGAAAACAAATACGAATATAAGTAATTCCTAAGTTTTCATCATTGACTAATCAGTCGCTTCACTGCTTCTTGTTTCATCATTCAATTATCAATTATTTTTTATTTAATTATTAGTTATTTCATCATATTGTTTACCTTTAACAACGTGTACAAAAATTGTTAGGTAACTAATACAATCCTCGTGGAAATGACACTTTTGATACTATAAGATACGATTCGTATACTTGCAATAAAGAAAGTTTTAAATTAAACTTCAACAAGCTTTTAGCATTGTTGTTGGGAATTGTAAAGTTAGCATCTAGTGCAGTTTGAATTACTTTTTAAGGATTTTAAAACATGTCTTGTATGATTACAAGTGCCTGAACACAAGAGCAACTAGGAGTCTAAACAAATTCTTGGATACATAAGTTTCCGACATCATTAAGTAAGAGAGGGATATTTGAAAAGTAAGACGCCAAGAAGTTATAGAGATATCAATGGTAAATAAAAAAGAAAACAAGAAGGACAATAAAGAATTCTCATAAGATTTAGTTGAGATTCAATGCTAATTAATAAGGGATCATAAGACCACCAGTATAGAGAAAAAAGAAAATAAGAAGGACATCAAAAAATCCTCATGGACTTTATGAGGTTGGGATTCAATGCTAATTAATAAGGGATCATAATACCAACAACGTAGACAAATACTTTTGACATTAAACCATCTTTGTTGATCATATTGCAAACTAATGTCCAATTTTATGGACTAATTAATGAGGATCCTAATGCTCATTTGACCAATTTCTTAGAAATATGAGTCACTTTTAGGATTAACGGATTATCAGAAGATGCAACCAAGTTAAGGCTATTCCCATTCACACTTAAAGAGTAAGCTAAGGCATGGTTAAATTCTCTTAGCCCAAAGAATGTGATGATATGGGAGCAGTTGGTATAAGCATTTTACCTAAGTACTTCCTATTAACAAAGACAACAAGGATCATAAAGGATATAACAAATTTCTAGCAAAGTGAAGGGGAATCACTGTATGAAGCTTGGGAAAGATTCAAGGAGTTGCAAGGAAGTTACCTATACTATAACTTATCAAAGGGGTAAATCCACCCACTAGAGATACCAATGATGCAGCAACTGAAGGTTCATCAATGCCGAAGATAGTTGATGATTTACATGAGTTATTAGAGGAGACGGAAAATAATAGTTGTCTATAGACGTCATAATGGAGTAGACATCAACCAACCTCCAGAGATAAGAAGAGAGTACTTATTATTGATTCAGTGACAACATTACAAGCTGAAGTAGTAAACTTGGCCAAACAATTAAACAACTTGAAAGCCACTTCTCCCAGCCCACTTAAAGCAATACAACATGGATGTGAATTGTGCAGTCAAGAAGGCCATGTTACAACTGAGTGCCTTCTAGTGGACCATAACAATATGAACCAACTTAATTTCATGGGAGCACAAATAGGTTGAGGCGGTAACAATTAGTATTCTAATACTTATAATACTGGGTGGAAGAACCACTCAAATTATCTTAATCTAATAATATCGGTAATCAAATGAGAATACAAGGCCTACCAGGATTTCAACTAGATAGCCTTGATTCATTAGAATTAAAAAAGGACAAGGGAATGGATATGTTGAATTCTAAGTTCATAAGCCAAGATTATAGCCAAAAGAGGATGGAAACTAAGTTTGACCAACTTACAAAGAATCATGCTTCTTCCATCTATAATTTGGAGGTTCAAGTGGGCTAAATAGCTAATGCATTGTCTACATGAAATTTGGGGAGCCTCCAGGGCAATATAGCGTCTAATCCAAGGGAGAAACTGATGACCATTACACTTAGAAGTAGGAAGCAGTTAGTTAAACCCACTGAGAAGAAGGTTTAACCCCATACTGATGGATGCTCAGAGAAGGAGGATGAGAAAGAGGAAAAGAAAAAGGAACCACGATATGTCCCACCCTCTATATGTGTCAAAGTTCCTATTTCCATAAAGGATAAAGAAGAATCCAGTGGATACTCAATTTTCAATTTTTTTAGAGAAGTTGAAGAAATTGCAAATTAACTTATCCTTTATCGAAGCCTTGGAGAACATGCCTAAGTACGTGAGTTTCTCAAATACATCATATCAAATAAGCAAACTTAAGAGGACAATCAAATGGTCTCCTTGATAGAGAGTTGCAACTCTATAATTACTAGCCATATAGCCTCAAAATGAAAGGATCCATAGAGTTTTGCTATACCCTATGTAGTTGGTAATTTATAATTTTCTAAGTGTTTATGTGACTTAGGTGCAAGTATTAATGTTATGCCTTTGTCTATTTTTAAGAATTTGGGGCTAAGAAATGTGAAGCCAACATCCATGCTCATTCAGTTAACAGATCAATCAATAAAGAAGTCATTTGAAATGGTGGAGGATGTGTCAGTTAAAGCAGGCAAGTTTATTATTCCTATGGATTTTGTAGTGCTAGGCTTTCAAAATGACCAAACATGTCCATTAATTATTGTTAGAGCATTTATGAATAAGGGAAGAGTGTGTTGGTAAATGTCAATGAAGGGAAACTAATTCTTCAAATTGGTGATAAATAAGTTAAGTTACATATGAGCAAGATGAAGAATCCAAAGGAGGAAATCTCTTACATGAAGATTGATATAGTTGATGAGTGCGTAAAAGACTAAAAGGAAAGTTATAAAGAAGATGATGATATTGAAGATGTAAAAGATGATAAAGAGCTAGAGGAGGAGGAGTTTGGTAACAAATCAAAATAGGAATCATTAGTAAGGACAGAAACACCCATGTTACCCTCTATTGAGAAACCACCCATTCTAAATTGAAAATCGATGGGGAACAAGAAAAGAGAGTGGTAAAGACAATTAGAAAGTGAACAAGAGCCATAGGATGGAAAATTTTAGACATAAGGAGCATAATTTCTAGTGTGATAATACATTGGACCTTAACATCTAAAAGCGGAGCTATTTGAAAAAATTAAGCTAAAACATTGAAGCTAATGATCTTAAAATTAACAAGTCATGTTTTAGTTAGGTTTGTTTGTAATTTTGTGTGCATTTATTTCCGTATTTTTATTATTTTCCAGTGAGTTTGATTGACGGATATTTATGGCATAAAATGTGTCTAAGTTCCTTCTTTGACACCATCACCACCACAATCCCCATAAGTACTATTGCCCTTATCTTTTCATTTCTTTTATTTTTGTTTATTACATTAGTTATATGTGTTTTTTTAATTTTGCATCATTTTTCACATTGAGGACAATGTGATACTCAAGTGTGGGGATGTACATGATGCAAATTGCATATCATTTATGTATGACTTTGCATTTACATTGTGTTAATCTTTTATTATGTTAACATTGTGTAAATTTTTACTACATCATTTTACATTGTGTATTTGTGTTAATGTGTTAATGGCATGAAATTGAAAGAAATTAGCTAATCTATAAACATGATCATTTAAATTGTGAAGAAACATTAGCTTGTGAAGTTGTGTTTTAAGTATTTTTTTAGGTGAATATACATATTGATTACAATATTATACCTGTTCTTTCATTTTATGAAACTTGTTTGGATGCACTTATGAGTGAATGAATTTAATTTGGTAAGCATCATTAGTAGATTTTTGTGGAAATGTATTGGCTAGGAAAAAATGATGTAGGCTAGTAATATATATTAAAAATAGATAAAATTTTAATAAATGTGTGTTCTTATTTCGATTGTCCTTTTACAAAAATTTGGGTTAAGAATAGAACAGGTAGCTAGTTGTGAGTTGTGATATAGCTCAGTAACCAAAAGCATTCATGACAAATTGTTCGTCTTTGGTTCAGAAGGCTAGAACAACACTCCAATCAAGCTAAATAAAACCTAACCTAGTTGAGTAGGTAAGGGGCATTCATGACATAGAAAATTAGAATCTAATAGTGCATATAGCTTATAATTGTCAACTAAACCTCTTAAACCCTTCTAAACACTTGGATAATCTGAAAAGACCCCAAAATATTTAAAGCAGTGGAATCCCATACCTATTCTTCAAAAAAATTGCAAAATAATTCAGGAATGAATGGAATAAAGTAAGAATCATACCTTGAATTGATGAAATCCCAAGGAAAATAGGTTGGGGGAATTTTGCACAGTGTATAGGTGAGGAACCAAATGAGAGGAGAGAAGTGAGAAGGAAATTTGAAAATTCAATTTTGGGTAGCGAAGGAGAAATTTTAATATGATTTTTTGTAACACGGGTGGTAACATGACCATGTAGCTAGCCTGTATTAAACACATTAGAGTTAATATTTAGTGGACATGAACGTGTTGAGTGTGTTCATCTAAATGTGTTATAACAGGACTTAGCACGAGCAATAATATAAGCATATATCTAGGTTATGTTAAAAATAAAGATAACAAATTAGATGGGTTTGTTAGGACTTAATATGACTATACTAACACTAAAATTGAAAAATAAAATCTTTATAGCCGCCAATATGGGGGTGTTGGTGGAAGTGTATCTTTTTGTAACTTTTATAAAAATAAGGAGGAACATAATTCAACATGAGCATGTTAATGGTTGTGTACCTTTCTGATTCTCAAAAACTTACCTAGTTTTGGCAACATGGTGTGTAGAAGGGCGTGTGGGTGACTAACTAGGATTTTTCAGCAAAATGGTCACTAATATGGGCATGTTGGCATTGTATATATTTTTGTAACTTTTTAGCGCCTCTTTTCAAGATGGAATATAATTGTGTATTTACTTGACATGGGTGTGTTAGTCTAAATGGCCATCAATATAGGCATATTGATGGCGTGTAACTTTCTGTAACTTTTTAACTTAGCTAATTTTTCACTTACTGCCAAATTGTAAATCCACACACATACTTAAACTATAAAAGAGGAAAATAACACATATAAAATCATAAACCAAATATAAATATAATCCTAAAACACAAAATTTAATATAGATATAAATGAAACTGAAGAAATTAAAGCCTAAAAATATGTAATAAATATAATCAAAATAAAAATGCCAAATTAAAAATTTTGAGTTACCTTCCAAGAAACACTTGTTTGCATCTATGCAAGCCCTTCAATAACTTGGATCTAAAACTGGCTTCTTGCTTTCACCCATCTTCCTAAATAAGGGCTTATTAGCCTACAAAAAGGTTACATGCTGCAATATAATAGAGGCACAGACATCAAATTGGTAAAACTCAGTAAATCCTCGAACCCTAACCCTTTTTAATAACAAACTCTCAATATAACAAGGATTAATAAAACTCCCTGGAACTTTGATTGACTCTGAAAGTTTGTTATGTGGCAAGTAGAAGCCCTTCATACTTAAGATGATTGTCGATGACTCCTTAATAACATCCTTTTTTGGCTCCTTCTCTTCACCTTCCTTCTCTTTTTAAACAACAGCTTCCTCCTTTTCTTCAACCTATAGCTCCTCTCCCCTCCTTAAAGTTATCATTTTCATATATTCCCTCATATCTAACTTAATTTATCTGGACAAAGCATAGAGTTCTTTAGCCAACGTATAGCTTCTCTTACTGTTGTTATTGTAGAAATCTAGATGAAGCATGATCGCTTGATAAAGTCATAATAACTTCTCCACTTTGGATTATAAATATTCCTATAAGGCGTGCCTTCAGGCCAGTTATCCATGTAAGTTGGATGCTTGATGCCTGACATTCAAAAGTTGGGTGGTCACCCCCACAAATGTCACAACATATCATAAATATTAGTTGAACTTTTGAATATATGTCACCATACCTCTCGTTCCTAGCTTCCAAAACTTCCATAAGTGATGGCATAATATAGTCTTCCTAAGAATAATGTCCTCTCTATCCATCTATTGTGTTTACTGGCTGTAATAATGAATATCCAAATCTAAAAAATAAGCCACAACATAAGAATAAGACAAAAAGCTCAAAAAATAAATAAATAAACAAAAATAAAAGAAAGTGAAAGTGAAAGAAAAAATAGTGTCTAGATTAATAGAAATCAAGTTCTCCTAATATTTTAGTCCTCAATAACGACATCAAAAACTTGACGGAATCTCTTGTGATGTATATAATTAACTTAACTTCTTTAATTTATAGACTATCTAAGACAAGTGCACTATCGGTCTATAGTATAGGCCTCATGATTCCAAATGTCGATCCCACAAAGACTATGAGTACTAGTAATGACTCTTTTCCTATGATCTAACCAAAAATTAATATGAATGTGATAAATCATATTTAAAATAAAAATAAGTAAATTTAAAACAAATCAACATAATCAAAGAAACTAAGGTAGCCAAATAATGAAAAATCAACCAATAACATGATTATAACTAGACTTTGGATCCCTACTAGTATTCTCATGCAATCATTATTTTGTTAACCAATTTATTCTAAAATTTATTATACCGTGGAAATTTATAAATTATGTTAATATCTTTCTCAAGGCTATTAACATCTAATTAAAGATTCATCAATTGAAATCTCTCTCATTAAAACTCCTAGAATTATAATATTCAATTTATGAATTTTAATATTAGGTTTAACCCTAATCTAGAGGATTTATATCAACCTATCTCTAAGTTTGCATGCAACTCATTTTAATTATAGTAGATCTATTAATACACTGGATTTTTCAATCTCAATTGCATGAAATCATACGTGAAATAATATGTCAACAATACTAATTCAAGGATAAAAAAGAACTCATAATTGAATCTTAATGAAATTAAAGAATAAATTAAATCAAATCAAAATTACTAGAACATCCTTGGGGTTTATCTAATCTAAATACTAAAAAGTATTTAACTCATAATAATAGAAAATAAAACATAAAAACTAAAGAAAAAGTTGGAAACCTTAGGAATATGGCTAGAATCCTTGAAATCTCTAAGAACTTCACTCTATATTGAATGCTCAAAAGGGTTTCCTTGATTGTTTCATCTTCCCTCAACCATTCTAGGTATTTTTTTGTGTATTCTCTGCCACCTCCCTTTTTTTAAGCTTAAAGTTATCACTTTAAATATAAATTTTGGATATATAGAGATATGCGGGCATCAATACCAATGTGCTGATGATTGTGTGTCTCAAATTTAGGGGATAAGATTCTCTAAAATGAACACATGCACAAATATAATTTGTACCATCAACATGGCCTTCTCAACATTCAACACGAGTAGAAGTGAGAATACATACATAACTTTCTTTAATTTTGTTATGAATTTTACATGATGCATGTTATTTTTAGGTCTTAATATCAATATAATCAAGTAAAGAGCCAATAATTAAAGAAGTAGCAGTAATAACAAAACTAGTAGAGACACATTAATATGTAATGGCATATTGTTTTTTTTCACAAAAATATGACTAAATGAAATATGTTGCGTAAATTGACAATAAGCGAATTGTGTTTAGAAAACTTGTTTAGAAAACTAACATTTGCAATAGATTATCAACCAATCAAGAACGTATACTATGTCAATAAAATATAAATGTTAATAGTATGTACTTACTTATATTTATTGTCTATATTAAATTCATCAATAAGTTGATTAACTAGTGTTACATTTTTAGGTTAGTTCACAAGTTTCTAGTTTTACACATACAAAGGCAAAAAGGGGGAAAAAATAACCATAATGTTTATAGCTAAATATAAGTTAGATCTTAATGTTTCATCGTATTTAAATCAAATCCTAACATTTTACAAATGTTCAAATTAACCCCCATATGGATGAAAATTCTAATAAAGACTTGACTCTAATAAGTTATCTGTAACGTTATTGTTGGCATAGTAAAAATTTATAATATTTTACCTTTAAAATAGGCATATAGTGCTATATGTATGCTATATCACACTATGGGATCCAATTATACTTAAAAACCTAAAATATTATAATTAATAAAATTATTTTATTAATTTTATTTTATCCTTAATTTTAATTACTTAAACTAATTTATTATTTTAATCTTAATTTAGTTGCTTAAACTAATTAAATTATTTGACCTAAATAAACCCTTAATTTTATAATGTAGTATCCCGTCTCTCAAATTGTTGAAGGATTTAAAGTGTTAGACTATTGAGTCACATGAGTGGCATTATATAGAATGAATCTGGTACATTTACAACATGATTTTATGATTGTATTCAAATTCATAATATTAGCATACAAACATAAATTGTGAGTTAGACAAATTGCACTTAATTGACATATTCCTGGGTAAAAATGAATGTGACATGGATGTGCATTTCCAATGTCTTATACTTTGGTTTACCAATGAAAATAATTGATGGATTATAATTAGTAACTTGGAATTAATTGTTACAATTGAGAGATTGATGAATTAATATATACATCTTGTTAGACCCCGGGCCTTTCTGTAAGCTAGGGCTATTAAACGAGGAACTATTAGCAATTAGCTATGTGTAAAGCAAAGAAAAAGTTATGGATTTGAGATGAAATTGAAAGGGATTGATTGAATTAAAGTCGTAGGATTTGGTCAAGGGTCATGAGTTGGAAGATTTTCTGAACATAGTTCAGTATTTTGAGAAATTCGGGAGCTATAGAGATCCGATTGTGCTGATTCTTGAAACAAAATAAAATTGAGACATGGGGCTACAAATCATATGAAGGGATCGAATGATCTATAAAATGTATTTGAAAAAGTTAAGCAAAGTAGTTTGAATACTTGAGGAAAAATGCGTAAATCATACGAGTAATAAAAGTAAAGAGAAATTTGAGAAATTATAACACTGATATTAATTTTATGAACTAAATTTGGAGACTTTATGGTCTACAATGATGCAGTATAAGAGATTAGGATGAAATCCAATGCAGCATGATAAAGTGAATTCGTATATAAGGAGACGATGAAACCTTATAAGATGATCATTTGATGTATGAATTGGAAATTGCTATAATAGTGATCATTTTGAAAGTTTGGAGACATTATAAGTGCCGAAACATTTGTAAATGTACAGTTCATCTACTTGGAGGTAAATATTGAGTTGAAAAAATGGAGTATGAGAATGAGACAGTAGATAGAGTAAATTGGAGGATTATAAATGTGCAATTGAGCGTTATACCGGTAAAGCTAGTGTTGCAACCAAATGTTTTAAGCAAAAATCCTGATAGCAGTAAAGCATAGGTATTGAAATAAAGAGCATAGAATATGGAGTTAAATTTTGAGGCAAATCAAAGTGTTAATTGTTATGGAATTGAGGATCAGTTTCATATGAAATGACTTATAAAGCCCAAATTGAGGATTCTAAAATTTAGAATCTTATTAAGGAATTGGAAATGGATTTGCATTCCGAGTTCGAATTGGAAAATGATGCTTTGTGATCGAAATGAGAAGTATGTATACCCGATAAG
>JAOSBP010000204.1:19633690-19644390 GCA_027563825.1 Erythroxylum mucronatum
AATGTTATGAAAAGGGAGGATTAGCATTTGAATGGATAAGAATGATGATGTTTTAGCAAAAGAAATGAAATTGGAATTAAGAGATATGAGAGTTGCAAGTTATAATGTTGCATAGGTCTTGTGTATGATGATAGCTTTGATGATTGCTTGGAGTTTGAGGTTTGATGAACCAATTGAGCCAAGAATTGATAGTTTGATGAGTTTTGGTTTGATGTTTGAGTTAGTATGAAGTGAATTTGCATGATAAGGAGTGATTTTAGTAAGATTATAAGTGTTTATGATGTTAGATTGGATGTAGGAAGCATTGGAGAGGCTTTGGAAAGAGTTTGGAGTGTTTGCCCAGTGTATGTCCATTAAAGGGACATAGGAGTCTGTTTAACGGACCTTCTCGGATGGTTTTGGATACTTTGGCCAGTGTGTGTCCGTTAAACGGACATGGATGTCCGTTTAACGGACTGTCTCGGGTGAAAATGGACAGTTTGGCCAGTCCATGTCCGTTAAGCGGACATGCTCAAGTCAGCCTCAGTGTTTTGCGATTTTGACCAGTTTTGAGGCCGAATCTCGATTTAAGGCCTCTAATACGATTTGTAGATATGGATGTCATCTTTCAAATGGAACAAGAACGAAGGCATTTTGATATTTTTAGAAAAAGTTATGGTAATCGCGCCAAAGTATGTTCAATTTGATTTTGGGGAATGAACATGGTGTTCAAGCATGCGACTGTTATTGTATGGGCGCACTATTGAACAAATTGTGAGTGAATTTTTGGGATGTTTTGAGAATGAACATGTAACGAATGATGGATAATGATGGTGCAATAAATTGATGATGTCTAATGAGTGTTCAAAAAAAATTATGAAGCCAAATGAGGGTTTAATGCAATAACCCGACAAGGATAATACGCTCACAAGTCATGTTTACACAAGAGGGTTGGGTTCCGGTAACGGGATCCAACACGATCACAGCAACGTAACAACTGGAAAGTGGGTCACATGCACACTGCATAGGCATAACATACATGATTGAATGATACTAAAATAGGAATTGACTGATTTCATACGAGAGATTCAATATAATTGTTAAATGACATGAAACGGGATTACCGTGTATTATGTGGCATCACTGAGTAAATGAATGTGCTTAATTAGGATTGTTATTGGGATATTGCAAATTATGTGATATGCATATGGGTGAGCCATCGATGATGGTCACTCACTGAGTTCGCAAAACTCACCCAAAATTTGCAATTATTTTTCAGGCTTTGAAGAGTACCCCATTAGACAAACGGGAGTATGCGTACTGCATGCAAGTCAAAGATAGAGGTCGGGATTAGTTCACGTCTGCATTAATGTCATCCTCTTCTTGTATTATTTTGTTTTGCAATTCCTGTAAAATAGTGGTTCTATTTCAGTGGGCCCCAATTGGTACTTAATATTCTATTGATTGTAATATGTATACTGAAAATGGATATGACTAAAGTTGGGCCCAATTTGGTTATGGACTTTTGTACATTCGATGGCTAAATATTGTGAATGTATTATGATGTCTGAAAATGTTTACAAGTTAAAGCAGGCCCAAATTGTTCACTGATTTCCGCACATATGAACTTATTCAAACAAAAATTTGTACTGAATTTTTGACTGTATTCGAGTGCTCTAGCATACTACTCTCGTGAGGCACGGACTCGGATCTCACCCACGATATCGGGTTCGGGTCCAGCGAGAGTGGGATGCTACATTGGTTCTTTATTATGTAAATGCTTTCCTTTGACAAAAGCGGTTTTGGTATTGGAAGCATTCTTATAACTATATCGAATTCCGTGCCTATTATTAGAATTATTTTGAACTTTTAACCTGTTTTCTAGTTTTTCACTTCCTTTAGTGAACTTAGACAATGAGTCCTTGAGATAACCAACTTCCTTCTTCAAATCTTCATTCTCATGCTTTTATCTATAGATACACTTTCAGAAGCTTTGATATTATGTAATTCACTCTTTATCTTTTCATTTTCACTGATGCATACATTTATATTCTTTTGAACTTCTTTGAGTTAGATGATAGCTTTTTATTTTTCATGATTATAATTTCAACTCTTAATAAGTTCTTCATATGTCAAATTATTGTCACTATTATCATTATAACATGATTTAGAGTTAGAGAGTACCCCATCATCATTTTTTTTCTTCCATAAAGCAAATATGAGCTACATCCTCTTCAGAATATTCACTTTTAGGGTCTCTTGTATCATTTTAAGTAGAGGATTTGAGTGCCTTCTTTTTTCCTTTGTCCCTTGTTCCTTCTTTCATTTCTTTCAAATTTGTTACTTTATTTGAGGAGGGCATTAATACTTCATATGTCTGGGTTTCTTATATTCAACGCAAATAAAATTATTTGATTTACATGTGAATCCATCTTACCACCTTTGTATTCCTTTCTTCTTTAATTCTTCTTCAAAAATTTCTTAAATTTTCCAGTGTCTAGAGTAATATCTTCTTCATCACTTTCACTAGGTGATATCTCTTTCTTGTCACTTAATTCTTCATTTGAAACTTTGAATGTTAAAATTCTTTTTCTTAGAAAGTTATGGTTCTTCTTATGTCTCATGGAGCCTAATTTCCTATGGAATAAAAGATCTAATAAGCTCCTCTAATGGTAGAGTTATTAAGTCTCTAGCTTCTAGTATGGCTGTCATTTTAGCTTCCCATGTTTTCGATAGTGACCTAAGAAACTTTCTCACCATTTCAATGTTAGTGTAGGTCTTTCTAAGACCCTTGAGAGCATTAATAATATAAATAAATCTAGTATACATATTAGAAATGCTTTCATCATGTTTTATTTGAAACAATTCATAATGGTGAGTTCACATGCTAACTTTTCTTTTCTTAACTTCATAAGTAACTTTTAGTGTTTGCGAAATTTTGTGAGTTATTCCACATATAGATACTCTATTGAATTTATTTCTTCCTAATGTATAAAAAAAATATGGGTAGCTTTACTATTAAAAGAGATTAATCTTTTGTCTTAAGGATCCCATTCCTATCAACTTGGGAAGTTTTCCATCATCTATAAGTTTATTAGAAATGTATCGACATATTTAGCCATCAAGAAAATTTTCATTCTTGTTTTTCCAATAAAGGTAGTCATTTCTATTAAAGAAAGGGGTTCTATTAATTTTTTGACCCTTTTAGTTAAAGGATGATAAATATGCTTCTAAGTATGCTATTATGATCCTTTCCATAGGATTTAGTTCAAAATAATAGCCCTATAGACCCACTCTGATACCACTTATTATTCCCTAATGGCACCTAAAAGTGGGTGAATTGGGTAAATTCAAGATTTTAGTTAAAGTATACTAACTTAGAAAATGATGTCTAAATTTTATCACAAACTGAAAAATGAAATAAAAGTAAATGAATTTAATTATACTAGTAAAAAACAAAGTAAATAGTAGGGGACAGGAAACATAAATCGAGTTATAGTGGTTAGGTGAACAATTTTTGCTTACATCTACTCCTAAGACTTGTCTTGGATTTCCACTATAATTCTTCTTTCAAGGTGAAGAATACTCTTTGTGCAATCTTTTATTTTGGCAAAGAGGAACCTCCTTTTTAATCTTACTTTAAAGTAAAGAGCAACCTAAAGCACTTTTAGATTAACCCAATATAATGATCACATACCCCAAAAATAGATAATCACAAAAAGGCTCACTCGCTCAAAATGAGACATGAATGCTTAGATGATTAAAAATAATTACCATTTCTCGATTTGTGCGTGTCATCCTTGCGCAGGGGCCATGCTAATCTTCTCTGTATCGTTCCAATTTGATCAAATGTCCCCGAAGGGACATTAAAAATAATTACCAATCTGTGTATAGGACATTCTAAAGCTTCTTGGTACTAAAAACAATGATAAAACACCTATTTATATTATTTTAGGATCTAAAATAATCATTGGAGCTAAGAACCAATGGTTACAATGGCTATATTCAACGTACTGGTTAACCAATATGCTATAATGGTTGATTGATATACATTAAAAGCTCTAGATTCATTGGCCATTGGAATATTGGTCAACTAGTAAAGGATTTTGGTTGACCAATGTGATAGACTAGTCAACCAATATACTAACTAATGTTGTAACAAACTTTAGATACTTAAAATTTAGCAGTTTAATCCTATATTAGTTAACCACTAACCTATATAGGTCGACCAAACACCTCAAAAATATGATTTTAACACCTTTAAATATTCAAAATCAATTTGATTAATGTCATTATGATTAAAGACACTTCAAAAAGTTTTTCAAAGATTATTTAAAAGATTAAAAGGCTTTTACATTAAAAATAAAAGCTTTGATACCTCTTAATGAATATAAAGACTTATGATATGCAATGAAATGAATTATATATGCATGGTGAGCCTTTTAGACTACCAAAGAGAATCAAGATGAGCTTACAATAAGTAATACATGAAATAATCTTGATGTATCTTAATCTTCTTCTTGACTTGATCTTGATATTGAAGATAACAAACATTGTCTTTTCTATTAATCTTTGGATATAGTAAGATTTTACTCTCATATTCCATCTCAACAACAACGTTAAACTCATTAGTAGTACTTATGTTTTGTTATCATCAAAACCTTGATTAGAACCTCCCTTTGTTCAACATTCCCTATTCCCTAACATTAAGGAGCTAATTTTGTTTGTATTCTTCCTGTCCATGTCAGCCTAGTAGAAAACTTTGGTTTCTCTATCTCCTCCCTTAAGACATAAGTATCTAGTTTTTTTTTAATAAGAAAGTTGAAGTTCCTAATTACTTTAGAGTATGACTTAAGAGAATTTTTCTTCTTATTTAGCTAATAGGGTTCCCCTAGATTCTTATATACTTCCTCTTAGATTGCCTTCAATGCTGCATTTATAGTCGAGACTTCTATATAGGATCATGCTCTTCTAGCATTCAAATTTGAAGTTCCTCTTTGATGGCATCAAACTTCCTGACACTAATATAAACTTTATGTCATGATATTTGCTTGGATAATCCTCTTTGCACAACCCCTTCAAATCCTTCATCATATATAAGAAATTACTAAACCTAAAGGAATGTCTCCTTCTATATATATTAAACAAGCACCTTATAATAATTTGGGAGAGCTCTAAGAATAGGGGTTTTATGAAGGTAGACTTACTCTTCTTAAATCTTTTTAGCCAATCCTTATTCACCAAGGCTTTGTCCAATTTCTTACTAATACTCCATCCTTGGCTCTGCTTATTACATTATATATATATATATATATATATATATAAACCTCCCACATTTACGTTAGTCATACCTAATTTCTCCACACATTCGTTTAGATACTCCTTAAAGTTTCTTAAGCATGCATTATCTATAACTTTAGATGAATAAAAGGTACTATAAAAATCTCTAAGGATCTTTTAAGGACCCTTATTAATGGCATCAATTCTGATGAGATCATTTTAAAGAATTTTCCTTTGAAACCTAAAATTAGATCTATACACAAAGTAAATGACTACCCTTGCATTTTTCCTATAGTACTTAGACCTCTAAGGGCATTAATTAATTATTTGCTTGTAATATATTGACCTTTAATAGTTTTGGTATGAAAACAATCATTATCCTGCCATAGCGATGGTACTGGTGAATAAACAAGAATTCCTTGTTTTTTTCCTAGTGATTTTAGTTTCAAAATATAACCTATTTGAATTTTATTTCCAAGATCTCTATAAAAGCATATTTAATTTCCAAAATAAAGTCCTGTAAGGACTATTGTTCTTTAGGGCATTTGATGCCCTTAAGATTCGAAGCCAACATATATATATATATATATATAGGAAGATTGAGTGGATCTTTGGATCTTCTTTTCCTCTATGATTTCCTTATACTTTCTGTCACAAACTCCTTACCCTACTTATCTTATTCATCTCCATCTGAGTTACTAGTGTCCTTATTATGTTTTGATGTTTGAATATTCGCATCCATACTATTTTGAGTCCAATTGTTATTTCGTCCAATGGGTTTTTCATTTTAGTTGCTTCACCCTCTTTAAACAATTCAAATTCTAACTGGCTAGGTTGAGCTCTTAGATGGTAATGATTGTGCCATTGTCCTCAAGTTAGACCTAACCTATCATTTCATTTTCTTTATTTCCTGAGTTTATATTCCCTTATCCCACCACCTTGTTCCTACTGTGTATTTATATTTTAATCCTCATATTCACTTTTTCTGAATATCCAGGTTCATCAGCTCCTCAAAATCGCATATTAAACAAGACTTTATGATAATCAGTGTGAGATCAAAGAACAAAGGCTTTATAAAGGTAACTTTACTATTTTTGAATCTTTTCAGTCAATCCTCATTTATCAGGGCCATGTTGTATTGCATTATATATAGAAACAACCCTCGTATTTTAATTTAGTCATACCTAATTTCTCCGCAAATTCTTTTAAATCCTCTTTGAAGTTTCTTGAGCAAACATTACCTATAACTTTTGATGAATAGAGGGTGCTATTAAAATCTCTATGGATCATATAGGGGTCTTTATTAGTGGCATGTATTCTTATGAGATCATTCCAAAAAAAATTTGTATGAAACCTAAAATTGGATCCGTACACAAAGTAAATAGCTGCCCTTGCATCTTCCTATAACACCAAGACCCCTAAGTTCATCGACTGATTACTTGTTTATAGTATGTTGACCTTTACTAGCTTTGGGTTAAAAACAATCACTATCCTACTATAGTGATGGTATTGTTGACTAGATAAGAATTCCTATTGTTTTCCTAGTGATTTAGTTTCAAAATATATTCCTATTTGCGTTTAGTTTCCAAGATCCCCATCAAAGCATGATTATTTTTCAAAATGAATTCCTTTAAGGAATATTGTTTCTTGAGGCAGTTGATCTTTCTTAATTCTAAGCGACCAGAGATTGAATGGATCCCTTAGATCTTCTTTTCCTCTTTGATTTCTTTCTACTTTCTGCCATAAATTCCTTACCTAACTTGTCCAATTTATCTATATCCGAGTCATTAGCCTCCTCATTATGTTTTGATGTTTGAATATTCCCATCCATACTATTTTGATTCTTAATCCAATGGGCTTTTCATTTTAATTGCTTTACCCTGCCTAGGTAATTCATAATTCTGATTAGCTAGGTTGAGCTTTTGGATGATAATGATTGTGCATTGTCCTCAGGCTGGACTTACCTTACCATTTCAATTTCTTTGCTTCCTGAGTTCATCTTCTATTCTCTTACCACCTTTTTCCTACTTATATTTCTCTTTTGACCCTCATATTCACTTCTTTTTAAATATCGAAGTTCATCATCTCCTCAAAATCCCCATATTGAATAAGCCCTTTATGATAATTAGGAAGAGGTCTAAGAACAAGGGCTTTGTGATGGTAGCTTTACTCTTCTTGATAATCTTTTCAACCAATCCTTATTTACTAAGGCCATATTTAGTTTCTTACTTAAGCTCCATCCTTGGCTTTACTTATTGCACCATGTATAAAAACACCCCTTGAATTTCAGGTTAGTCACATCTAATTTATCCACACATTCTTTTAGACCCTCTTTGAGGTTTATTAAGCAAACATTGCTTGTAACTTTCAATGAATAAAGGGTACTATTAAAATCTCTAAGGATCATTTAAGGATCCTTATTAATAGGATGAATTCTTACGAGATCATCCAAAATTATTTGCCTTTGAAACCCAAACTTGGATCCATACACAAAGTACATAGCCACCTTTACTATTTCTTGTAGAAACCAGACCCCAAAGTGCATCAACTAATCACTTGTTTATATGATATTGACCTTTACTAGCTTTGGGTTAAAAACAATCACTACCGTACTAAAGCGATGGAATTGGTGATTAAACAAGAATTTTCAGTGTTTCCTAGTAATTTTAGCTTCAAAATATATTCATATTTACGTTTTGTTTCCAATATCCCCATTAAAGCATGTTTATTTTCCAAAATGAAGTCCTTTAAAGACTATTCTTTCTTGGGCTAGTGTATGCCCCTCATATTCCAAGCCACCATAAAAATTTAAAGGGAGATTGAGTGGATCCCTTGGATCTTCTTTTCCTTGATGATTTCCTTCTACTTTATATCCTAAACTCCTTACCTGACTTGTCTAATATATCTCTATCCGTGTTACTAACCTCCTCATTATGCTTTGATGTTTGAATATTCCTATCCATACTATTTTTAGTCTCAATTGTTATTTCCTCTAATGGGTTTTTCATTGTAGTTGCTTCACCCTCTTTAATCAATTCATAATTATAACTGTCTAGGTTGAGCTCTTAATTGGTTATAAACGTGCCATTATCCTCAGGCTGGACTTGCCCTACCATTTCAGTTTATTTATTTCTTGAGTTCATCTTCCTACTGTGTATCTTTATTAACCCTTGTATTCACTTATGTCTAAATATCCAAAGTTCATCAGGTTCTCATAATCCCCTTTAATAAACCTCATACTTATTGATCACCACCACTTACCTTATTGTTTAAGTGTAGGTTTTCACTGGTATGAAACCCTGGTAATACCCTCAAAATAAAGTTCCATCTTATCCAAGTCTCCTTAGGGGTATGGTAATTAGTAAATTAGTATCTAGTAAATTATCACTTATTTTGATATTAAGACATACTTTAGCATACCTGATTATTTTCCTCATTGTCATAGTGTCTTCTATATAAATCAAGTTTCCAATGAAACTGCTAAAGTACTAAGTCCTTTAGCAGATTAATACTCTAAAGGCACGTTAAGCAAATTATTCCAGATAAGAATATGCTCATGTTTGATAGCTTGAAAGCTTATAACTAGTCTCTAGATTTAAAGGAATATAGGAAAATTATGGAATTACGAAGGTCTTGATCCAAAGATCTCTTTAACCCCCAATTTTGAGGGGAATCTAAATAATATAAGATTTTCTTTTGATAAGATTACCCCTTTGAAGTCCTCTCCTTATCTAACTACTATGAGCCCAATCATTAATTGCTAGGAAAAGAGGTCTCTTCCAATAAAAAGATGAACCATGGATTTATTAGGAGTACAATAGCTCAGAGGGTTCACTAGAACTTTATCTAACAAAATGTTTCCAATTTAGGGATGGGTTAATGGAGAAGGGAATGGGAACCTTATTCTTCTCCTATAATGGCTTATATCCCCTGAGTTGGGTTGCTAACTTTTAAAAGCTCTCATGGAAAAGCTTGGAATGAGGGGTGGAAAGGTCAATGGATCCAAGAATAATTGATTTGGCTTAGACATTATACTGACACTAACAAGAAATAAGAAAGGTCTATATAGCTAATAATAGTAGGTTCTATCAGCTTAAAAGCAATTGCTATTAACAATGTCTAGTTTAAGGGCGAGAATAGGAGCAAAATAAAAAGACAAATATGCATGTAGTTTTGATGGAAAACAAACTAATCAAGATTATAAGAGGTAAAAGAGAAGCTCGATTGGAAATGCATGGTCAAAAGAAAGAAGAGGAGGGATGGAGCATTAGAAATGGAAAACAAACTGATCAAGATTATAAGAGGTAAAAGAGAAGCTCGATTGGAAATGCATGGGCAAAAGCAAGAAGAGAAGGGATGGAGCAATAGAAATGGAGACACAGAAGATATAGTAGAGGAGACAGTAAAAGGTTAAGAGCATATTATGGTAGAAGGAGGCCGAAAGGTAGTAGACAAGTTTTTAAGAGAAGTATGATAACCATTCTAGAGAGAGACATGATATCTTTTAAGCTTTTGTCTTTGTTTTACTAAATACCTAAAATGATGATTAAGATTTCAAATAAAATTTAAAACATACAGTTAAATGCTATGATTTTTTAATTTTATTTAAGGTCTTAAATAAAATCCATTAAGATTCTTATAATTGTATCATAGGTTTAGAAAAAAGAAAATTTGATCTTTGATTAACTTAAAAAAAATAAAAGTTGAACAGATTTTTAATGACATACTAAGTAAAAGAATTGGATAAGATTTAACCATAAAAAGATCTTATTAATCAAAAGTAAAGACAAATATTTTAGAAGAAAGAGTGGCTAAAGTAAAATCGATTTTATTGGAATGGGTATCTTAATTAAATAAGTGTAATTATAAGTTCTATTAATTTAAAAATTGAAAAAAATATTTTCTTAACAAAAATTGTTTGAGCCTTTTAATTTGTATTAAACTTAAAATAATTATTATTTTTCTTAACAAAAATGATTCGAGCTTTTCATTGTTATAGATTTGAATTTTGGACCTCTAAGAAAGTTTGAACTTTAAATTAATACTTTTAAACTTAGGATCAAAAAGTGAAAAAGAGAAAACAAAATCTTTTTGTAATATTGAATTTATGCTTCTAAACTAGGCTTTATTTCATATAGGGTAATGGGAATGGGAATAGGAATGAATATAGTGAAGAATGGGAATGAATATAATCATTATAATTATGGTGGTTGGTTAAGATGAAGGAATGATTACCATTACCATTGACAGTGGTTGGTTTGTTAAAAAATGTTAAGAAATAAAAATTTATTAAAATTTTGTTTATAGCAAATTTTAAGTATATTTTAAACAATTATTTTTAATTTATGCACCCTAATTATAATAACAAAATATTTAAAATCAAGTATATTGCGATTTTTCCTTTTCAATAGCTCTTGAAGAAAAAAATACTCTAGTATTTT
>JAOSBP010000204.1:19667658-19679622 GCA_027563825.1 Erythroxylum mucronatum
CAAATGTGATCTGAGCCTTAATCTAAGGGATTTGACTGCTGATCTTTAGCTAATTACAAGCTAATCTAGATATACGTTAATCAACTATACAAGGTAAATATCGTTAATTAACGTTAATTACATCATTTCTAATACTTTAGCAATTGTTGTGAAAGCGATAGCCACATAGCCATCCTGCTGCTGATTGTATAAAAAATTACTTCGTTTTATCTTTGAAACAATCAATCCATTAGTTCTTGGCATATGGTAATCATATATATGTATATATGTCTAGTTTTACACTATGATACTCTTAACCGAAAGCCAAGTCAAGGAATTTAGCTCTTTAATTATGTCATTAAAGGTGCAAACCTTTTTAAATTGTAATTTAATAGCAAAAAAAAAAGTTAGCCTCAGTAACAAAAGATTATATGTAAAGATTGTAATTTATGTCAAAATTAAATTTTTTTTACATAAATTATTAACTAAATTTTGTAAAGATATTTTTATTAATCAGTCGATTGACATATAAATACTAATATTTACTGATTTACCAAAAAAATACATATAAATACTAATATTGATTTTGTGATTTAAAGAGTTAATTAATGAAAAAATAAAAGAAAAGTGATTTGGAGATTGATGATTTCACTCATTGAAAACTATGCATATATATACTTGTACAAAATTATATATCATCAAGCTTTTAAAGTACTACAATTAAAATAATCTGGTGGCTTCCCTTTCTTCATTTCTCAAATATGCAGATTCCAATATCATCAGGGCTTGAAGATAAGAATCCATTATACTTGTTCATCTCATCTCTACCACTTTGCATCAACAGCAGTGGCATATCTGGACCATTTTCTGCACCAAAGTTTGAAACTCCATGGCCATCGTATCTGTCTTCTTGACTCAACTGCGAAGCCACAAACTTGTCAAGAGCTCTCCAATCTGTTACTTTCTTATTGCCTCCTGTGGTTTGCTCTTCTTCTTCAGCATTGCCGTTGTTGTTATTAGCATATTCTGGTGGAACATACATTGAGCTTGTTGCCCTCTTTATTAATGGCAGTGATGGGCTCTCTAACTGAGGAAGCTGTACAAAACTATCTGTATTCATGAAACTTAAGTTATCTGCTTCTATCTCTTGCTTACACAAGAAATTCTGAGCCAAGAAGCTCTGAGGTTGCCTCGAGATGTAATCAATGGGATCAACCAAGCTAACCCCACTTGATTCATCATAAAAATAACTCGAGTCCCAACCTTCAATGGCTTTGGCTTGGCTGTTGGTTCGCTTCTTGAATGCTCGACAAACTACCCATCCTTCTTCCTGCAAATTAAAGTTCAACGGGCAACGGATGAAAAGTAAGAAATTTGTTTTAAAGTTTTTCTTGCATTGATGAACTTGACAATTGGACCCAGGTGTGTGTTGCTCCAAAAAGTTGAATCTTCTTTTTCATTTATTACCAATCTTCTTCTTTTCCTTTCCCTTTTGTAAGCTCAATTTTTTTTTGTTTTGGAAAGAGAAGTAGTGGATTCCAAAAGCTGCCGCACAAGGAAGGGAAATGGAATATCTCTTTTGACAAAAAGAAACAAAAAGAAAAGAGCACCTATGCTACAAACGAGATTGGTGAAAAGTTATTCCTATGCTTTAGAACCATTTGACTTGTAGGGAGTGGCAGTGATCCTGTGCTCTATGACTCTATGCATGGAAACATAGAGGTAGACTAGAAAGAACGTAAAAGAAATTGTTCAAATTGACTTCTATGTAAAGCCTTTTGTCTTTTGGAACTTAATTACAGTTAAGAGAGAGAGGTGGGTGTCCTTGAGCCGACAAGACCCAATTCTGTTGACAATTAAACCTATGGAGGTTTTATAACATGAAAAGAGACAGCATGAGCAATTGATTAAAGCTAATTATCTTTGCCCATTAAGAAAGAGAGGCTTTTGTTGAGTGGAGAAAGGGAAGAAGGAGAACTAAGGAGCAAAATTACTGTAGAACTTTTTATACGTGAATTGATAGTAATCAATTCTTAATTCTCTTTAGAGAGTCTCCTATCCTATATGTACGTTAAGAAGCTTCCACCTATATATTACCTGATAAAAGAGTCTCTTCTTAACTCTCAAGGTTCATAAAGCCATTAAACAAAAACCATGAATTACATTTCACTTCACCTTTAGAGATTACGAAAAGAGATTGAAGTAAAGGTTAACAGCAAACGATGAGTTATGCTTGCCTGTGGAGGACCATTCTCATCGGATTCGAGCCTGTATTCATGCATGATCCAATCACTTTTCTGCCCATTTGGAGCTCTTCCTTTGTAGAAGACAAGAGTTTTTCTCATTCCAATCAGCTTTGTCTTGTCGTAAACTGCCTTGTCTCTCCCAGTTGCCTTCCAAAACCCTGCCATAGTAGCTCTGTTGGTCCTTGTCCCCGTCGGATACTTCTTATCCTTGTGGCTGAAGAAATACCACTCGTTTTGTTCTTCGTACCCGATCCGGCATGTCTCTGTAAATCACAATATGACTATATAATTTGTCTCATATGACCTAAGTTGTTAGTTGGAGTTGGCTTTGTTTCAAGTGAACTTTAAGGAAATGCATTCACTAGTATGTAAATCTCTACAATTATAGGAGACCCTTAACTCGATCCTTTATTAAACCCTAAAAATATGACCCTCATCTAAACAAAGTGATATTTCTGTATCATTGAGAACCCTAGAAAGGAAATGAAGCAACATGTAAAGCAGAATACCTTGTAGATCCCATGGTTCAATTCGGTAGAGATCTACATCTCTAATAACGTCAAGATCGATCTTTTGTGATGCAACTTTCTTCCTCAGATAGTACCCCACAAGCTCTTCATCTGTGGGGTGAAACCGGAACCCTGGTGGAACGCAAGACTCCATTGACTCCATCAAAACACCTTCTACTGCAACAAATTCACCAGCTTCACCATTATTAAATGTCCCTTCAATTCATCATCTTTAAATCATAACCATGCTAATGAACTTACTGTATTGGAATAGAAGACCTGAGAATAGAGAAAGCTAAAAAGGGAAAGCTGTAGAATTGACAGCTCTATAGAAGGAAAAAAAATTGCTAATAAATTAATAATGACGAAACCCTCCAATTAAGAAGATGACAAGTGTTATCAGCTATAATCATCAACTTATTTGGTGGCGAGCAACACTCACACCGTCTTACCTATGTAAGGAAAAATAAGCGCGTGCTGTAAAACAAAAACACCCTCCCTTGAGAAAGAATGACTTTTTATGACGATAGAAGACAAAAAAAAAAAAAAAACGATGTAAAAGGGAAAGGAATGCAGAAATCATGAGAGTATGTTTTTGATAAAAGCCAAGTGATTATAATTAGTTAAAGAGCCTATTACTTATTAGGGCCTCTACTTGTGCAGGGTCTTAAGAAACGGACAACTAGAGGTTTGTGCTAATGATGTTGTCTTGTGTTGGTGAATGATAGAAATGATTCAACAAGAACGGTGTTTCCATTACTACAAAAAGAGTAAACATTAATTAACTAATAAACTACTGACATTTAACAGAACCCAATTCAGAGAAAAGAAAAGGGATAGAAACAAAAACAACTTTTTGGAAACTAGTCATGTTATAAACTGATGACATTAGAGAGGAGACATGAAGCAGTAAGAGGCATTAGGGTATGGGGTGTGTGTTTTATATTTGGTTCAGAAAGCAGAATTGGCAAATGGTGGAAAAGGAGGATGACGTTATCACTATTTGAGCACGCGCTTCTCGAAAGAGAAAAGCTTAGGGTGTGCAAAAAGAGAGACACTCTTCCATTGGATCAAGCCTGCAAAGAGACCAAGTTGATGCTAAAAAGAAAAAAGAAAAGCACTCTTGATGGAGGCACTTGCTGAGTCTGTGTCTTTGTTGCTGAAACCGGCTCTGCCACGTTGTCTCTTTGTCGAGAATTTCCATGGCACAAACTGATCTCTTTTCTTTCCTTTCCGTTCCTCAATAGCTAGGCTCTCCGATAAAATGCAGACTCAAAGACGAATGTAGGAAATAAGTACATAAAACATATAATGGTAAGGATTTTCTGTCAAGGATTTAGTGTTTCAGTGAAACTGTCAAGATTGATTTCTTCAGATTATCTTGTCAAAGTTTTAGTGACTTGGTGATTCTCACAGAGACTAAGAGTGAGAGATAGAGAGAGATCAAGCAACCCTTTTGGAAGTACAGTGTGGCAAAGGGAGGAAGAGGAAGGACCAGCGATAGATTTCAGGAGACCTAATGAGTTTTGAGACTTTACCTATACATATACTATAACAAAGAAATCAACTTTCTCACAGCCTTTTACCAAACTCTGTATAATTATTTTCCATGTTCATTAAACTGACCCGTCTGTTCAAGGAAAGACCATAGTTAAGTGAAGTTGGGACGAAGAGGGATTGCGACAACAAATCAAGCTCCATGGCAAAGGATGTGCTACCTTAGATACAGACAAGGACTAGCAAGCTGTGGAAAAACTGATGTAAGAAGAGTTAAGTTTCGAACCCCATTTGTCAAAAGGATCAAATAATTCTGGTTTCCACCACATAGAACTTGAAAGCTTTAATTTGCACTAGTAAGAGCAATAAGCAAAAAAATAAGACGGTCTACGTATTCAAGTACTACAAAGGGCTTACCTTATCTGAGAGAGTTAACTTAAGTAGTAGTAGTAATGGTGTTTACTGTTAATGGTATAACTGGTCGAAGACAGAAGGAATGAAGAAGAAGAAGACAAAAGGAATAAAGAAGAAGAAGGTGAAATGAGAAGGGGGATTGGCTTTAGAAGAAGAAAAAGAAATGTGAGTGGGGGAAGAAATATAGGAGAGGCGAAGGGTGGACCGCTGAATTCCGCGTGGGGGTTTCTCTTTCATTCTCTTACGTCACTTACCCTACTTTCTGCACTATAAGTCACCAACCTCCTCTTTCTACTTCTCCCAGTAAATATAAAGCCATTTT
Organism: Erythroxylum mucronatum; assembly: GCA_027563825.1. NCBI lineage: Eukaryota > Viridiplantae > Streptophyta > Magnoliopsida > Malpighiales > Erythroxylaceae > Erythroxylum > Erythroxylum mucronatum. Next base: position 19,672,626 of record JAOSBP010000204.1, read on the forward strand.
ATCCTCTCTCTGCTCTTCATTATCTTCCGCCCATCTAACATTGGAGGATAATATGTAGTTAAAATTAAACAAATATATAAATTTAAACATTTAATTGACATTTTTAAAGTAGATGCTATAATTATAAGATCGAGTTAACTTTGAAAATATTTTTTAATTAACCCCTAGGCTTTATTACAGTGATATACAACTACAAGTTGACTATATAGTTTATTATTTAAAAAGTGAAAATAGAAAGAAAAACAAAAGAAAGAGTTTCCGTTTCATCAACTTCAAATTCTAAGAGATATTATATTTTGTCCAATATTACTCTGTCTTATTTTGTTTCATAAAATTTTGGTCGTTTATTTTGTAAGACTCACACAAATTTCATACAAGACTTATATAAATAAATAGCTGAAATTTATTTAATAAAATAACATACTGTAATATTTGATAAAAAAATCTAAACTCAAAGAGAGAGTTGCCAATTTCTATTTGTCTCACATTTCGCTTTCAAACTTTCTAACGCACAACGCCACGCTGGCAATACATTACATAACAACGCCGAGCTATTCTGCTATTTCCCAGGTCGCAATATCGCATGGCTCATTACCGGCTCCACTTGTTGAAAATTCACAAAGTCACCCTCACATCGACAATCCTACTCGCATGCAGAATACATAAAGTAAAGGGTGAAAGTGAAATTTCATCGTTAATTTATACTCCCTCTGATTTGTCATTTTAGATATATTTTAATTATTTAAAATAAGTGTCATTCTTGACTTTATATACATGTTTATAATTTTACTTCCAAAATTAACCTTTAATTTCTCTCACATCTTAATTACATAGATTACACAGATTATATTTTCAAGACACTTTCACATGTAATTAATAAGGACATATTAGACATTTCATTAACTTTCTTAATAAGTGTGCGTTCCTTTAAAACGTTACTTATTATAAATCGGAGGGAGTAGTATTATATTAATTAAAAAAAAGGTGAAAATTTTGTATTCGAATCGGTGATTTTGCATGATATCGTAACTACCAACTCATATTTAAAATATTGATTAGTACTGTAAATTTAAAAAAATCGGCGAACTATTATAAATTTTTTTAAACAAAAGAGAGAAAACAATAACGAGTAAAATAATTCGGCTTGGAGAGGATTAAAGAAAAACTCACCTCAATGCCCCCATAACCCCATTGCAGGAGCTACAAGGGCCAAGAATAGGGACCAGATGGGACTTCAACGGCAACTTGGACAAGAACGCTAAACCCTTTAAGAAGCTAGGGGCTCAAATTCTTGAAACTTTTGATAAAATTGAGGTTGACTGTGATTTTGACGATTCTGCTCTCCTTAAAGTAAACACCATTACTACCTTCTTGTTGATTCTTTGCTTCCTGTCCTCCTTTATTCCTAGCAAGCCCCAAAAGCCAACGATCTTCTTAAAGAATCGCATTCTTAACAAAATCAATCAATACTGATCAACTGTAAAATGAATTACAAAATCACAGAAAGCAACATCAGAGAAAGCAACAGAGTCAGAGAAAGATCAAATTTTTGTAAAGGGAAAGTATGGTGTTTTCTTATTATATTATAAAATTTGTGGAGTTTAGAGAAGAAATTTTGTAAATGGAGAATCAATGTACAGAGAGAGGAGAAAATGAGAAATGGAGATCCGTGTTTTAAAGCATCTTTGTTAAAGATGACTTTTGCTATGCTTTTTCACTTCAATCCAAAGCTTATCAATTGCATCACCAAATTTAGATTGTTTATTATTAATAATAATTATACATTAAATACAACTTAAAAATAAATTATTTTAATTTTTATATAATATTTATTAATAAAGTATTAATAAGAATTTTAAAATAAATAATTTAAAATTAGAATTTATAAACTAAAATTTATTTTAATTATTAAACCAAAATTTATTTGAAATTTATATATTTTAAAAATATTTTTAAATTTAATTATATTTATTAATAGTTATTAAATTAATTTTATAGATTAAATAAAATTTTAAATTAAATTAAGTTATTTATAATTTTAGTAGTAATTAATTTTAGTTTATCTAATATATAATATTAAATTAAATTATTTAAATTCTTATTAATAATTAATATATTAAAGAATTAAATATATAATTAATTGATGGTAAATTAGATAATATTTTTAAGACTTTATTTCTAGTTAGTTGTTTCCTCGTCACGAACTCTTGTTGTAAATTGTAATAGTTAGAAAGTTAAGAATTTTTATTGTTCTTTTTATTTGATATTTTGATGTAATTATTATTTATTATATGATGAAGAATTGTAATAGTTAGATAGTTAAGGATCTTTATTGCCCTTATTATTTGACATTTTGATATTATTATTATTTATTATATGATGAAGAATTATAATATTTCAAATATTTTGCATTATTCTTAATTTTATACTTGTAAGATGATTAAATGATCTTTTTTATATTAATTGTATAATATGTGAAATATATGAAAATTAATGTTACTAAAAAAATAAATTATTGTTATTTTAAATTTTTATTATTATAATTTTCGAAATAGGGTTAATGTAAAATTATAAATTATACAGTATAATATACTAATAGACTATTTTTTAATTTTCAAAAATTAAAAAATCATTTTATAAATTTTAAGTATAATATTATACCAAAATTCGATGGGGGTATTGAACGAAATCGAATTTGACTTTTTATGCCACCTAAATCTCTATTCTCTTTTTCACATTCCCAACCTCCCATATTCCAGATTTCTGCCGACAGCAGACGTGCTATCCTTATGTTTTTCCTCGCGAATCAGCTGAAGTATGCTTTTCACGTGATTGGCATTGATTGAGTCAGTCTAGGGATAGCAACCTGTCCCAAAAGTAAACATCATCAGTAATTAGGACACGAGTCTTCAAATGATAATCGATGTTATCCTTTTTCACAATCAATATCCCAAAAAGAAGATATATGAGAACTTGTTAGAAAAGGAATTTTATCTTTTCTTACTGCAATTGCAACCTCCATGCTGACAAATTTCTGCGCACTGATCAGTCCTTGCGTTGAAGCCGTAACCTACTATAGTTGAATTAAGGTCAATAACTTTTTTTTTGGGATTTTAAATAATATATTACTAGACGCTGGCGAAAAACTACAATGTACAAAGGAATTACAACTTGCGACAGGAAAAGGGAGAACAGGCCCTAATTCCCATCAGCACAAAACAGACTAACGACAAAGTTCAACACTGCCCAACCACAACAATAACACAGGAGAACAGCTCCTAATTACCCAACAGCACAAAACCGACCACCGACAAGCACAACAAAGCCCAACCACAGCAACATCACAAAAACTAATGCATCCTCGTAGCAGGGCTTAGAGAAGCCTGCATCCCGCACACTAGGAGAGCTTCCCGAATCAAATTAACAATATAGTCCGCAAGGTCATACTTACTCCGCTTAACCAACATATAAATGCGCTTGTTCCTCTCCCGCCAAACGTGATATAGAGTCATCTGAAACGAGGCTTTAATAAGGAAGTCGTCCTGCTTTCCTGGTTTTGATTGAAACATGACTTCGTGCAAAACATCACTCCGGTCATAAACCGCATTCAAGGTGCCAATCAAGTGTAGTATCCTACTCCACACTGCCTTGGAATACTCACATTCAAAAAATAAGTGGTTCCGACTTTCATTCACATGGTTGCACAACACACAAGTAGGATCAAAAGTACCAAACCACCGATCCTTAGTACGCAACCTATTTTTAATAGCAAGCCACAAAAAGAAAGCGGATTTGAGACATAATACCTGTTTCCAAACTATAGCAGCCCAAGGAACCTTCTCCTGCATTACCAACCCCAGACCACGAGCAGAAGAGGTTGAAAAGGGGCCATTAGGAGCAGCCGCCCAACGCATCCTGTCTGGGGAGGAGGTCAGAGTAATGCCACACAAAGTGGTGGCCAGAATGTGACCAAATCTGCTCCGGAGCAGGCGATCCCCCTCCCTAACAACCCATGCCAGCGAGGCTGTTTTGGGGACCCGGCTTCTGACCCCCAGAAGGTTGGATTAATTCCACAAAGGACTACACATATGCCAATTGTCAAACCAGAAAAAAGTGCCCTCAACATTTCCAATTTGGTGCAATATGACAAGATAAATCAAGTACCGCATATGCAGGAGACTATTAAAAACCCAAGAGTAGCCAGAGCGCTCCTGAAGAGTCCAAAAACTAAGGCCCCGAAGACGGTAAACTTGCATCCACTTGATCCACAGCGCCTCCTTGTCCATAAATAATCGCCAAATTTGCTTCATGAGCAGACTGCGCTGCAATAAGGTGAAGGAGAGAATGCCTAGACCCCCAAACTCTCGGGGAGTGACAATCTCACTCCATTTAACTTTGGCACCCTTACACCGCTCATGCTTGCCTGTCCATAAGAAAGCTTTTAAAATCCGCTCCATTTCCTTAGTGACTTTCTTTGGAAAGACAACATGGGCAGCCCAATGCACACTCATGCTATTCAAGATGGAGCTAATAAGGCTAACTCTGGCTGCAAATGAGAGGAACCGATTCTGCCACGCATTGATTCGGTGCTTCAGATTTTCCAACAAAGGCAAGAAATCAGTATACCGAGGCTTACCAGAGGTGATAGGGACTTCCAAATACCAGAAAGGGGTACTTTGAAGAGGTAGCCCAACCAGACTGCTAAGCTCCTCACAGTTGTGAACATCCGAGGAAATAAAAATGGCGCTCTTCTGGGTGTTCATCTGCAAACCAGACCAGTCAGCAAAAGTAGCCATCAAACTCATCAACATTGTTAACACATGAGGCTCAGCCTTGCCGAGAAGAATAACGTCATCCGCATACATAAGGTGAGACAGCTTCAAGTCTTGGCATTGAAAATGGTACTGAAACAACCCATTGCACTGTAGTAGAGTGGTTAATAAGCTGGAAAGACCCTCCATTGCCAATGCGAATAAATAGGGGGATAGAGGGTCCCCCTACCGTATCCCGCGTTGGGGCTTGAAAGGCAACGTCGGCAGGCCGTTAACAAGAACACTCAAAGAAGTCGTTTGAAAACATTGAGAGATCTAGTTACAAAACCTCTGGGGCAGGCCAATGCCCAGCATACAATCCCACAAGTAATCCCAGTTAACAATGTCAAAAGCTTTGTAAAGATCAATCCGTAAGGCACAACTTTGAATCTTTTTCCCAGTATGATACTCCCCTAGCAGCTCCTGGAGCAGCAAAATATTATCGCCTATACTTCTGGATGGGAGGAAAGCACCTTGAGCGCCTCCAATTACGGCCCCCAGAACCCCTTTCAACCGCTCAGCTAATAAGGAAGCAATGATCTTATATACAGTATTACAGCACGAAATCGGTTGAAAATTCGTAATCTTGTCAGGATGATCCTTCTTTGGAATTAAGGAGATGTAGGCATGGTTGATCGCCTGAAGGAGCCTTCTTGAGGAGAAGAACTCTAGTATCGCCTCTGTAACCAGTGGACCCGTGATGGCCCAGGTTTGTCCGAAAAACTCGGCCGAAAAACCATCCGGCCTAGGAGCTTTGCTTATTTTCAAAATCCTTGCCAAAAGTAAGCCACGATTACTTAATTATATGACCATTAATTAGTAGTTTTCTTGTTAAATAAAGAATTTTTATTTATTTATTTTCATAATATCTACTTATTTTTGTTGGCATATAAAAATTGAGAGATTAAGCATGGAAAGTATAGTAAAGAGGGTGGCTTACTCTCAGTCGCCAACATAGCTTCAATAATGTGACGTCCAAGATTGAATCACACCTCAATATCGATCGCATAAATCAATTTGGCCTGCAATAAGTAGACAGAGACAACATGTGTGCTCAACATCCAGTTGGTCACTACTAACTTGAAGAGCACGAAATAATTTTGGGTAAGTATTGAAGAACAAAATACAACGCTAGACGACCAGGCAGTCAAATTTCCACTAATCAATACCGTAGCAATTAAATCGTTAGACATATTCCAATCATCATCATAAAGTTGATCACCAATCAGATTTATCAAATCCCATAAACAAATTTAAACGATTAGAATCAAAACGGACTACTTGACCCTGCACATATACTGCTCTATAACTCATAGCAATCTCATTCAGAATATCACAAGATAAATTGTTGTAAAGTTCTTTTACCAAATTTGAGTCATAGTGTTGCGGAAGCAGTAAGACTTGTAGCAAATATCTCTCCAATAATAAAGTGTCCAGGCCATGTTGTTGAAACTCCCCTAAGTTGATTGGATGATCGAGAACAAACCTGACAGTGTTAAGAGTCGCCCATTTCTGTTCAGTCGTGAAGAAGTAGAACTTGAAGGAAATTGCATTATCTATTGTTAGACGAACGGAAGAAATGCGTCAAGGTAGTCGGACTATTTTCTAAGCCCTCTCCTTTGTACGTTTCTAAGGAGTAGTAGGAGCTGCAGTTGGTAGAGTAGTTGTTGCGGGAGTCTCATCCGAATCTGAAGTAGAGTCTTCAACTATGGATAATATGACCCGAGTAACATCATTATATGGATCTGGTACTTTTCCCAAACAGAAATAGTGTCAAGAATATCAATGGGAGCTGCCAAAGATGACCCAGCCTCGGTGAATCTCCTTCCAAGTGTTGGGTTGAGCATTAATCGACTTGAGCGACATGATGGAGTTGTTGTCTTCTTTTCAATTTTCAAACACTGAAGGGGACATTTTCTTTTTGTTCTTGCCCATATTTTAAAAAAATAGCAAAGACCCAAACAAAATCAATAAATTGGAGCAACCTTGAAGTGAAAAGAAGCAATACCATAGAGAGAAGATATGGGTCTTCAATGGAGGTTGACAAATTCCACATATACACTGAGTTCATTGTTGGACCCCGAACTTTTGGTGAAAATTTGAAATATTAAATAAATTTAAATGAGAAAGAAATTGGTGAGAAAATTTATGAATTTAAGGAAATTTGATGAAATTAAGAAAAATTT
>JAOSBP010000204.1:19699778-19713326 GCA_027563825.1 Erythroxylum mucronatum
CGTTAAAAGACGTTCTCCTGGTCTATTATCTGGTATCTTCTCCTGGTCTATTATCGCTGTCGATAGATATCAAGAAATATATATATATATATATGAGATTGATTTGGGGGTTTGGGAATGAAAGAATGGAATCATAGTAAAAAATAATGTTTGTTTTGGGGGTTTCATTACCAAGGTAATGGATTTATTTCCATATATTTGGGAATCCACTAAACCCCCCAATAGGGGTGGGTATCAAACTTTCATTTCAATATAATAATTTGGGAATCCACTAACTGCCGTCGTCGAACTCTCCTTGCCACCGTCAAACTGCCGTCTTCTCATTTTGGAAGGAAAAATGAAGAGGATTGCATCATATATCAACAAAGATGAAAGAAATGCTTGATATGAGAAAACCTGAAGCATCCAATTTGATTTTTTTGAGGGATTGAAAAGACAATGGTATATGATGTTGATTTAAAGGGTTTGAGAGTGGACAGTGAATAGGTAAAAATTAATAAAATTGTTGTATTTTATTTTTAAAAATGGGCCCTACATTGTCACGTTAGTTCTAACATAGAAGGGGCATGTAAAAGCAATAAACTAATATTAAAAACTATGACCTGGCAAAAAATTGATGACATCATATAACCATCAATTTTTTCATTATTTTGGGGTTATATTTAAACATTTTTTAGATGTTAGGGTTTTATTTATATACTCCAAAACCTTAGGATTAAATTTGTCGATTGGTGTAAACATTAGGGTAAAAAAAAGAAGATCCTTTGCCTAAATTTCAGACAATTCCTTTATGTTGGATACTTTTTGAATCATTCAACCATAAGCAACATGTTCATACCTAAAGAAGGATGGCGTTAATATAAAGATTTAAGATTTCCATACTATAAGCCTCACTACATCCTCTAGGTGATAGACATAACCTTAAAAAAAATCCTTTGTTTTTGAAGTTTCTCCAAGACCTTATCCCCAATTATTGAAGCAATAACTGATTAGCATATCAAAGTGATATTCCTTTATATTCTAAGTCTCTCCAAACCATGGGCTCATTGTGTCCTCTAGTCGATAGATACAACCTTTGATATGAATCTTCCTTTAAGTTATAAATCTCTCAGTTTTCTTAAAGATAAATACATAGCCTCTGGCACAGTCATATCTCTTAACCATAAGGCTATGTTTGATTGGACGTAAAGTTTTTAATAGAATGGTTTATAATGGAATGGAATATGGATGGATATAATATTAGAAAATTGTTGTTTAGGAAGGATAGAAGGGTTCATAATGTAATATAGTGAAATGTTGTTTGGATGAAGGGTTTATAATGTAATATAGTGTAAAGTTATTTATCATTTTACATTCCATCCTAAACCCTCCAAATCGAAGGTTTTTCATTTTTACTGTTTATAATGAAATGAGATGTAATATGAAGCTCTCCTCGTTCATCTCATCCTATTTAATTCCATTATAAATCCCCATCCCAAATAATGAAATAATATTACATTCCATTCCATTATATTAATAAACCCCCAACCAAACATAGCCTAAATCTCACTATTTCCTCTCTGATTTGCACATGGTCTTTTATATGGTTGGCTCAAGTTATGTTACTTATTGCACTTGATTCTTTTAAAGCATTGGCTATACACGAGCATGGGCCAAATCATATTCCTATAAGATTTGTGAATTTCTTCATATTTTTCATGGAATTGCAAATAAGTAAATAAAGGTAATTTACCATAAAAAATCAAGTAAAATATGTAAGAAAATATATGCATACATCATGCACATCAAATATGCCCACACTTAAGCTTTTGCTTATTCTTAAGCAAAACAATTCCATCGCTCTTAACTTAAACATGTAGTAATTTTACGAAAGTATTTAAGAATTATAAAAATAATCTAGAATATCTATCATTTATTCAATTGCATTGTTCATCAATCAGTTAGGCATTTAGATAGTTGTGTTAAGTCATAAATCAATCAAATTTAATCCAATAATCTTTCAAACGTCAACTTAATATATAAAACTCAATCTAATGCAAAAAAGAAATAAACGAGTATGATGCTTACTCGATTAAACATTTTAATAACTCAAATTGATATAAAATAGACACTAGATTTTGAGTTAAAGAAAGATCTTTTTAAAACTTGTTTGAGTGAGGTTACTATTTCAAATGACAACTATCACCACTCTTTAACTTCAACATTTTCACTTAGGTTAAAGTCAACAATGTGAATTTGTTTATGGTAAATTATCCATATAAATTTGTTTTTATTTATAGAATACTAAAATATTTTGAAAGAATACACTCATAACTCAATGATGTGCCTAAATTATATAAAAAATATTATAATACAAATTAAGTATTTGTTGTCATGATTATTAAAAAAAATAAGAACTAGATTATTTATCAATGCTCGCAACTATTGCCTTGCACTAATCAAATCACAAATAACCAAAATTTGTATTATCCTATTTAATCTTCTTTCATTAACAATTTTTTTTAGAACTATGCTATTTGAAGCTAATTACAGTAAAAAATGATAAGCAAAAAAAATAGGACCTATCAATATACAAAATATAAAAATGAAAATAAACATTAAGGATAATAAATAAAAATGTATAAACTTCTCCAGTCTTTGTTAGTCATTCATTGTCCAAGGTATTTATGATTATTATTTAGAATTTAATTATACCTTTAGAATAAATATAATTAAAAAATAAAAAACAATAATAAAATGTAAAAAAGAACTTAGCATTAACTTTAACAAAATAAAATAGTGAATAAATAAATAAAATAAATAAATTTGAAAAAAATCAATAGTTAAGGTGTATAAAAGAAATGATACACGAGTAAAAATTTACTATCATAGGAGAAAATAAAAGGAACGAAGCAGAAGCTTAATTTATATCAGGCTTATCATCAAGATCAATATCCTCCTTCAACATTGTTAAGGATTAGGGAGGCTACTAATAATTGCTACTTCATGTATTGCAACTGGTATTCCTACTTTTTCAGCTTCTTTTGTATCCTCTACAACATGGAGTTATAGTCTCATTGATTTTTTTCTTAGATTAATAATGGTCTTGTAAATTTTCTCCGAAAATAGTTAATATGGTGTGGATTGGGACTCTCTATGCTCCTCTGTTGTCTTCTTTATAGGAGTTGCCTCCACTACTAGACATGAATTTACACCCTCCTACCCCTCAACTATATTTTCTCTCTCTCTTGACCAAACATAGGCTTTATAAACCTTCTTATCTAACATCATATATCTCAATATCTCTAGGTTGGTGAAAGCCATGGGACAACCTATGTTCAACCTCAAAAGAGTTTTAAAATTTCCTAGAGATTTCGTTAAACTATTTAAATAAGTATCGATACGAAAGGACTTTCTTCTTCCTAGTTCTTATCTCCTCTAAGTACTTAGAAAAAATAGCCTAAATTATAAGGTCATTGTTAAACTAAATACCATAAATAGAACATGTCAGTAAGGGTCACCATGCCATTGCTCTCCCTCCTCTAAAAAATGGTATAATCTTATCCAAGTATCTAAGGGTTAGGAGATATGATATGACTCTTACATAGATCATATATGCTCATTTTCCCAAAATTAAGCTTCAAAATTCTTAAAGGATATAATTGTTGAGTTTATCAAGGAATTCCATGAAAGAACTCGTATATTCTTCCGATGCTATATATTTAGGTGTATAATATCCATGTTAGAACTTAAAGTCATAAAATAACATTTCTATCAAATTTTCACCAAGAATAAAATTGATTTCACTCCTCCTATCCATTATAAAATTTCAATTAACCCTTATTATGGTCAAAATATTAATGTTAAGATCTCTATAGGAGTTTTCGATAATGTGTAAAAAAATCTATTACCCTGAGTTCTCTATCAATCTCCTCACTTTTGATGTTAAATCTATTATCTTTAAAGTAAATCAATCCATACTCCTATTGGATTTAAAATGTTGAGTTCAATGATACGTATACTTTCTCTAAAATTATGGCTCCTCGAATATGAGCATTAAGTGATCACTTTAGAATGTGTCTCACATTTGAGCTCAGCTACTTGATGCACCTTGAATGGCTCATATCTTCACTCTTCTACTTTTGGGTGATTTTGTGCTCATCTTTATTGTTAGATTTAACATAAAAACAATGAAAACAATCAATAAGAAAGATAGGGAAACAAAAATCCCAAAAAATTCTACTTAAAGCCCTAAGTTATAAGAAGGGTTTGTAATGAAGAAGTGGATAAATTGTTAGAGTATCCCAACTTGACTAAACATGAAAATGTTAAAGAGTTTATAAGTGGTAAGGGTCAACTATCCAAATGATTAGTTCTAATTATTTTGAAAATAATTGACCCAAACCTAATTCTTGTTAGTGAGCTCTATAATCTGCCTATATTAAAAATTCTAATATGGTATCAGAGAAGGTTTCGTCTGGATTATTAATTTCTTCGTTGTCCATCTGGATGTCCAGTCCCAAAGGGCTTATCTGGTTACCACTGCGTTTATTTCAAGTAACAACTAGCTATGGTCTATAAAAGTAGTTTAATTGACCATATCATCAAAATTTTAAAAGCCAAGAGGTTGTTAGAGGCCCTATTTACATAAATCTTAATGAAAATGATACTGAATGTCAAAAATCTAGTGGGTATGATTTAAGAATGTGATTTCCTTTTAAGAAGGTGTTTAGAGGATCTATAAAACGATTATGGCATAAGCCGTAGGGATTTTAGGGTTTGAAAATTTTAGGATACAATATGAGACACAGGCTTTGCCTAAATTTTTAGCTTTCCATTTTTGTATTTCTTAGCTATTTTTATCTTCAATCTTCCTCAAAGTCCCTCTTTATTTTCAAATATGTCTTCCTTTGTAGTCTTAACTACAAAAACATTTGAAAAAAAATGCAAAACACCAATCACAAAAGAAAACTAAAGCAAAATATAACATTATTCATCAATCTAATAAATATAAATATAAACCAAATAGCAAATAAAAATCCAAATTATTGGTCCTTAATGCCAAAGATAAATCATAACAAGCTTACAACAAAATGAAATAATGGTTAGGTTACCTTCCACTATAACAAAGTAGCCTTTTGGATATGTTTCTTTTGGTGACGATTTGAAAATTATAGCTAAAGTCACCCTTTTATCTACGTGTTTCCAAAATTATAGCTAAAAGGCTTTTGGCTACATTTTTTCAAAATCATAGCTTGTTGTATTAAAGAGCTAATGCACAAGTTTTTATTACCTTTTATTTTTGTTGTTTTTTCTACGAATATAATTTTATAGCAAAATGTTTTTAGCTATGAAATGATTTTCGTAGCTAAAAGACACCAATTCTATAATTTCAGTTAAAACATTTTTCTTGTTCTTCTTCTTTTGGCTATGAACATATTTTCGTAGCCAAATGATTTTAGCTACAAAATTATTTTCGTAGCTAAAAGACCCATATTATATGATTTTAGTTAAAACTATGAAAATATATTCATAGCCAAAACAAAAAAACAAGAGACATGTTTAGCTACGAATATATTTTCATAGCCAAATATTTTTAGCTACAAAATGTTTTTCGTAGTTAAAAGACAGGTTATATAATTTCAGTTAAAAGCATTTGGCCATGAAAATATATTCGCAGCCAAATGCATATGGTTGAAAATATATTTTCGTAGCTTAATGCTTTTAACTACCAAGTGATTTTCATAACTAAAAGAAACATAATTTATAATTTTAGTTAAAAACATTTGGCTACAAAAATATATTCATATCTAAATGTTTTCATGTCTCTTGTTCTTCTTTTAGCTATGAAATGATTTTCGTAGCTAAAAAACACGGATTCTATAATTTTAGTTAAAAACAACCATATTTTCAGTCATTTTCATGAAATGATTTTCGTAGCTAAAATATTTTGTTGTGAAAATATATTCATAGTCAAAACAAGTTTTGGCTAAGAATATGTTTTCATAGCTGAATGTTTTTAGCTATGGAATACTTTTCGTAGCTAAAAGGGGCTACGAATATCAAAGTGAGCAATAGGATAAAATGTCTCTTTGAAGTCAATACCCTATTATTATGAATACCCCTTCACCACCAATCGAGACTTGTTCTTTTGAGTACCTCCACCTAAATGGTAATTTGTTTTGAACACCCATTTTAGGTCAATTTTTTCGTTCCATCCAGCAAATCTATTAACTCCTAAGTCTGATTTCTTTATAAGATGTAATTTCTTCTTTCATAGAACTCTTTCATTCTTTTATTTCTACTACTGCATTAAATTTTTTTAGCTCAAGTACATACAATGTTTGTGTATAATCATAGGCGTCCTTTAATGATCTAAATTTTCTTAAAGGAGTTGAATTGTCTAAGGAATTTCCATTGCTATAGCTTGAAGAAGATGATATTGGTGATGTTGTAGGAGATAAACTTGAAGAAGAGTGTGGTTGAACTTTAATTTAAGGATCTTCATTTTCAATTGGAATTTCAAATGGAACACCATATACATTCTCTTGTTAAGTTCAACTCCCTTTTTCATTTAAAACAAAAATCCTACTATCAATCACTTTGTAATTAACAAGATTATATAGCCTACATTCTTTAGATTGTGAGCAATAAGTAATAAAAAATTATTGATTTTCATCAAGTTTGCTATAACTATGATAATCAATCAAATCATAGGCAATATAACTAGAATTTTTTAAGTGACTTACTTATGGTTTTCCCACCATACTAAGCCTTATATGGTGTTTTGTTTAAAACAATCTTATTGGTGATAAATTTAACAAATAAATAGCAACTCCTAGTTAAAGATTGTTTGGTAGATTCGTTGCTTTCAACGAGCTTATGGCTATCTCAATAACAATTCAGTTTTTTTAATAACAATTCAGTTTTTTAATAACAGCGAGCTTATGACAATAAAAATATCTACTCCCACCAAATAATTTTACTTACACGGGACCTCACACTTTAGCATATATGATCTCAAGAGAACCAAATGCTCTTCTTAACTACCCTGAATGAAGTGGCTTTTTCCATTATTTCACATATATGTACCCTTCACATATATCTAAAGAATCAATTCTAGGTAACCCCAAAACCATTTCCTTTTGACTTAAAAATTTTAAAACTTTTACATTTAAATGCGCATATAGTAAGTTTCATAATCGAGACTCATTATTTTCTTTGACAGTAAGAGCATGATTTTCAATATTAGAAAGTTCAATTGGGAATAATTTGTATGATGTAATTATAAAATTAGTTATAAATTGATTTGATTTTTAATCTCTAATCACACAAAAATACATCACCAAACAAAATTGAATGCCCACTAGTGATAAGTTGTCCAACTTTCAATTAGGTTTGATATAAACTATGAATAAAATAGATATTATAAATGAGCTTTACATTATTAAGACCACTATGCATAGCTATAGAATCTCTACCTTCAACTTGTATTTGTTTGTCATTTTTTTAGTCACACCTTAATCTTGTATGACTCCTCAAGCTCCTTAAGAAATGACTTTATCCATGTTATGTAAAGCACTCACTCACTATAAACAAAATAATGTTAAAAGTTGTTGTTTAATCATGATAGCCCACAAGTAATTTGATCTCTACCTCCTCTTATTCTATATAAGTTTCTTGCTTTACTAACTTCCAATATTTAGCTTTTTTATGCCCAAATTGCTTGTAGTAATTACATTGAGCAACTATTTCTTTGCATTTTAATTAACTCTATTTGATTTGTACACAAATCACCTTGTCCCTCCTCCATAAGCACCTCTTGCATGAAATCCTCCTCTACCATGTCCTTTACCATGTTCTTTACTAGTTTCTACATTTTTTCCTTAATTTTCTGATTGGACCTTTCACCTTCAAGGATAGTATTTGTGCTTAGCCGAACTAGAAACCTTACTCAAGTTGACCAAGCTTTGGGGCAAACCCAAATTTTTTTAATATAAATTTTAGGTTTCAATTAAAATCGAGCTCAGGCTCTACAATTGGGCTTAACACAAAACTTAAATGCGTCAAGTATAAATGAAGTTGTTTAGGGGGAAAACTACATAGTTTTTAAAATGACATTAAATGAAATTTTAAAGATTCAATTTGACTTGGCCTTTGGGCCGCTCAAGACTGATCAAGCTAGAGCTCGTGTTGTGAGTTTCGTGCTCATTTGGTCCTTAACGAGAGCCTAGTCTAACACTATGTTATCCATATTCACATTTTAGATGAAATATTTTTCCTTTTTTTAATTTGTTATATTGAACCTTGATTCATAAGATTACAAAGATCCCATCATTTCAAAGAATGATATATTACTAAGTGCTTGGACCCTCCAATAGTTGTAACTATGTAATTAAATTTTGCATCAACCTCCTTAACATTTTGTAACTATGGTCTAATCGGTAATTTATTCTCTATAAGACTTCATTTGGTAGGAAATTGTAGACACTTGAGAAAAAAATCTTAGATTAATTCTCCATCATTCATATGTAATGTTTTATAATCACACAAAGAGACTATAGTTTCATCATAATTACGCTTAAGGAGCTTTATAATGTTGTTTGCAAAGTCTTCCAAACATCTTTTGAAATAGATCTTGTCGTAATTTTTGAGAAAAAATGACTCATGAACAACTTATTGAATGAAGAATAATGCTTTAGAGTCCTTCTTTTTGTTCTTCCTTAACCTGGCCCCTTCATCTAGATCAAGATGCCCAGTTTTAACTAAGTCCTATAAATTTTGATACTTGAATAAAGTATTTATTTTGATACTCCAAAATTCAAAGCATTCACCTTTGAAGATAGGAATTTTTCATTAAGAAATACTCATACCATTGCCATTGGTTTCCATGAGTTTTACAACCAATTATAAAAGAATCTAACTTTGATACCACAATGTTGGTTAGAATGTAAACTTAAAGAGTTAAAAACTATAGAATTGATAAAGAAATGTAGAAAACATAAGTCTTTGAGCTAAAATTTTGTAGAGAATCAACTCACTTATTAAAGTACTTAACATCCCTTTAAATTGGCATTATGTAGAAATAACTTGACTAAATTATCGGTTAAAATAAACTATAAAATAGAGAATTAAGGAACTAAAAAATCGATTGACTAAAGATCAAATTTAAGAAATACTTGATAACTTTCACATTTGAAACATTTTCCAACAAACTCCTATTGTTTAAGTGGACCCTCTCAAAATCTTGATGTTGCTTAAATTTAAGGTACAAAAGATGAAGTTAGTTGAAGTGGCAGTTAAGAATATGTCTAAAAGAAGGACAAAGTAATGTGGTAATTAAACGACAACATTTATTGAGTATTGCTTTGTGTGGCCTTTTTCAGTCTCTAGATCAAGTGTCGACAAGGTCACAAAGAAAAGGATATAATTATCTTTTAATTGATTGTATCAAAACCATCAAACATAGTGTTAGTGGCCTCTTTTTTTTCTATTAAGATGTCAAGTAAAACCCACAAAAGATAATTAAAAAATACTTAGTTATCTAAATTTGATAAAACCCATATGAGAATCTAGAGTTTAATTAATTTGGGATTTAAATAAAATTTAAAACATTATAGTTCCTTTTTAGTACTATCAAACGCTTAAATCTAAGTTAAACTTTTGTACAAATATTTTGAATAAAATTTCCCCTTTTGCCAAAGAAAGACTATTGATTTCAATTTTGAATAACTTAGATTTTATTCAAATACTCAAATTCATAGGCAAAAAAATCAAGTGAAATGTCATATACATAGATCAAGTTTGAGTTTATTAAAATACACACATTTAGACGAAGATGATAGAGATGAATTAGATGCGTGATGAAGATAATGGAATTAGGGCTATAGTTGAAGGTGATAAAGTTTTCAAGTTTAGTTTAGGGAATGGGTGCCATAAGTGCCATAAGGGCTCCAGGTTAGCACTGATGAGATTGATAAAAAGGGGAAAAAATAAAACTATATATGTCAAGATTTAACTAACAGTTACATCAAGTGGGTGTTTGATCCAATTAGTTTTGAAAATATTGGAGTTCTTTATGTACAATCTGAAAAGTTAAGTAACCTATATTTTAATAAAAATATTAGGGTCTAAAAGGAAATTTTCCAATAAAAAAATATAAAGCTACCTTACCGGCAATATAAGGAATATCAAAATGATGAGGCTTAATAAAATAGGTCAGAAATGTAACATCCCATCACCGATGAGAAGGGTAGAATTGTAATTTGGAAGTATTCTGAGTGCTTAGAATTATTTTGATATGTTCATGCATACCCATACATGTGAATAGTGAATTTGCACATGAAAACGATTGTACATGCATTCATGACACTTCCCGGTATATGTGTATAAATGTGATTTTATGGAAAATGTGATTTTTGTGCTTAAAAATTTAATTGGAGTGGATTGTTACGTGTTTTACATTTTTGGGGAAATTCAGGAATTTTTCTGGAAAATTTCGGAGAAAAATTTCGGATCGAAAAAATAGCCAAGCGGCGGATTGATTGGTTTTCGGTACTGGAAATGACTGTCCAATGGTAGTGAAAATTTAAAAAATGATTTTAGGATTTATTAACTAGAGCCATTGAAAATTGGGAGATAATTAGAGTAGAATTTGGGAACAAATGGACTAGTTAAATAAGAAAAATCAAGAGAGACCATGAGGAAATGACATGTGGCGTCACTTGCCACACCACATGCCATAACCCACGTTGTTCTATTGAAAGACCAAGTCATTTTTTTGTTTTTGTGCTTTCTCCTCTTCTACGTGACTCCTTCATGCTCTACAAGCTTCTTCATCTTCTTCAGTTCAATTTGTTGCCAACCTTCACCGAAAATTGAACCTAGCTTCCTCATCCTTTATTTACTACTTCCACCATGTCATCTTCTTCATCTTTATAAGAAAACCTAAACTATTCAACCTTCAAGATGATGATAGTGGATTGTGTGGAGAGCTAGAGGTTCTTATTGATTGAAGAATCTTTGGGTAAATTAAGTAAGTGTAAGCATCACTCTCTTTGAAATGATGAATGAACCATGTTTTGATGATAGTTAGAAGTTTAATGTTCATAAAGTGGGGATGGGATGATGAAACGTGTGTGAGAACTAGAGAAAGATTCATGTCTTGACTTTTATGTTTTGATGGAGAATAGATTAGGGAATGACATAATGTTGTAATAGGTTAGTGAATAGTGGTTAATGGGTGCTGGAAAAAAATTATGGGCTGTAACATTTTCCATTTGATTATGCTTTAGTTAATTAGCCATAACTCTCTCTATAATTGTCCAAATGAGATGAGGTTTGGCTTGAATTAAACATGAGAAGTTTGGCTAAAATTCTTATGAAAGAAGTGCTGTCCAATTGTGGTTTGAACGGGTCTGAATTTTTCCTTGAAAGTGAGTTATGTGTGCAGCATGAACAGTAATATGAAATATGTGACCTGAAACTTTGATGAATTTTCTAGGTTGATCTAGGTTGAATTTGCTCAATTGGTCTTAATGGAAGTTGAAGATTTTCTTGCTATCTTTCTAATCACCACTAAGTATGACATTTTTCGAGTTTTAGGTTGAGAGTTATGACCTGTTGATTTTGGATGTTAATCTACATTGTGCTGGAACATATTTCTAAGTGTAGGTTTTGTGACTATTGTACTTTGAAGTCAAATTCTGGACTATTATGATTTCAATTAGCTTAAATGGTCTTATCAAAAGTTGTAGAGGAAGGTCTCAGCTTTGTAATGAGGTATAATATGCTAATTTTTGATGTAGGGATTGTAAGTTATAAATTTGTAAAGTTTGGATTTGGTTTAGGTAATATGTTGATTTAACAATATGAAACAGGGCAGTAACATTCATGTGAAATTTTGACTTAGTTAAAGGTGGAATTTGCTTCTAAGTCCTTCATAAGAATTGTAGTATGCTTTCTGATCTTTTAATGGATATAAAATATGGAATTTTTGGACAATGAGATAGGAAGTTATGATTTTTGGAAGATTGTGTCATTGTTGAGGATGATACTTATATAGGTAGAAACTTTGATTGAGAAATTGATCTGTTTATAGGTTGATTTTGCTTCCAAGTTGCTCATGAGAGTTGTAGAATATGTTTTGATCTTTCTTTTGACATAAAGCTTGGAATTTTTGGCAAAGGAAATGGAAAGATATGATTTTAGAAAAATGTACTGTTTTGAATGTTCATGTGAAGGCAATAACTTTGATTGCATTTTTGACACCCTTATAGGTGAAATTGGTTTTCAAGCCCTTCATGAACCTTGTAGGGCTTTCTGTGATCTTTCCAACGAGACCTCATTTGAGATTTTTGGACACTTGTGTAAAAAGATAGGGTTTGGGAAATGAGAGAAGGTTTTAAACGAATTTTAAAAAAAAAAAGAAAGAAAAAGGCAGAAGCTCGCTTCTTGCGAGGGCTAGCTGAATGCTCGTCGTCACGAGGTTGACGCCTCGCCCACGTGAAGGCGAGGACGTTGAAGCATCCTCACGAAGGCGAGGACGCCCTCGCACTGGGCTTAGTGCCATTTTTCATTTTTTTTATTTTTGTTAATTATTGTGGTCCAATTTCATTCTTTTGTGAATAACTTTTTCATCCGACATCCGATTGACCTGATTCTCGAGGCATCGGATTTGTGAATTATTTAATTTCATTTCTATGTAAAATTGGGAATTTTTAGAGATCAAATTGACATGGATTGGTTAGGTCAAAGTAAGGAAATCAGTAATTATTTTTCTGGTCCATGTTTTATCATTTTTTGGACCTATAGAGATCTGAATTGAGTGATTTTGGTGTCTTTAGATTTCTAAGCTTTAGAGGAAATTTTTGTGATGAGAAATTTTAGAATAATGCCGGGAATGTGACGAACATGCATTGCACACATTTTAATTGCTACATGTGCAGTATTAAATTTTTCTGATTGTACATTTCGTAATGTTTGTATATTTTGACTATTATAGAGCCGCGTTTGAAACGTCAACCTACCGAAGTTGCTGAGACTTCTAGGCATTAGCTCGAAAGTGATTGGTGAGTGACCTAGACGATTCCTCAATTATTATTTTGCTTATAATTCTGTGGTGGATAATAGTAGCATTGTGTTCTGATTATGGGTTCTAGACAAAAGGTCCGATGTATTGGGAAGCTATGATATAAAAGTGCTACTTGTTTGTGATTCTTTGAACCACTTGCTTAAGATGGGATAATTTGTGACATATGTATTGATTGTGACTTATATACTGATTCATTGGGACATGTGCATTCCATGCATGAATGCGTGATCAGATAATGACAATTGTGACAGGAGCAGCCACCGAGAGCTAAAAGCTCAATGTATTTGGGCCTCTAGCCTACAGTAATTCAGAGCCTCAGGCTCAACGATTAATGTGCCCATATTGGGACAGTTTAGGCGCTCGATCATAACACCGTAATAAATGGGAAAAGTGTCACATACGCATTTCATATGCATTTGATTGAATCTTTTGATTGAGTGAAAGGAAAAAATGCCTTATACTTATGTGATAACAAT